>JAVFHW010062896.1:0-77290 GCA_032159205.1 Eurystomus glaucurus suahelicus
ACCGCCTGAACCGCCCATCAAACAGGTTTTATTGCAGGCAGGCTGATTCTCACCTCCCCGCCGCCGGCCTCATTGTTTCTGTTGATTTCGTACCCCCTTCCCCCTCTTCAAGAAGCAAAGCTGGCTAGCGGAGCCTGTTGCTGGAACTCTGATGGTGGGGCATGTGCTGGCCATGCCGATGGCAGAGCTGGAAGCGACCTGGTGCGCCCTGGCTCGCATCCTAGCTACATATGCCTGTCATGGCACTGGAAAACCTTTTAGGCATGAAGCTGGAGGTATGAATAGGTCCATCCGTGGAGCTGCAGCTGACGCGTGTCAGGGGGGTTGAGCCCAGGAGGCCAGCTGCTCCGTTGGGGTGCCAGGCCTTCTATAGCAACCGGTTTCACAAAACGTGGTGTGGTGGGCCTGGGGAAACAAATATTATTATAGCAAACTGGGTGGTCTCTGTGAAATAATTTCATTGGTACTTTAAGAGCTAGGAGTTACTGATCAGAGAACTTTGCAAGGGTTTAGTACAGTCTAGCAAAAATGCCACAGGCATGTGTGATGATCTTATGGGTGCATTGATTTTAGGCCAGGACCCTTACTGTGTCAATATAATCAGACCGTCTGGAAATCCTTTGCTTGAGACATATGCAAAAACATTTGTGTTTCTTATATTTGCTGGGAATGTTAGCTCAGATGACAGAAAAAGAATCATAGAATCAATATTCTTCTCAGAGAAGAAAGCCAAAAGCAGTGCACGCACAAAATCAGAATCGCCCTTCTTACTGCCGCCACCCCCAAATGAGTCCTACAGTTAAATCTTAATCTATGAATGTCTGCAGAACAGCTTCTGTATAACCTCAAATACTGTTTTGTGTAATTCTATAAATTAGCAAGGATCACGTTGAAGTTCTTCCTGTGTGAACTGTGTACATCTTACTATGTATTACTGTTACTGAATGTTAGGATGGTTCTTTGTTATACAACGAGCACCTTATAAAAAAGGTTGTGATTCAACTGTATTCAAACTTTGTTTTGAAGAGACTTTTGAGAAAAATATCTGAACAGATTTTTTTAAGGTTTCAGATTACCTGTATCAAGATTGTTACAATTAAAATATAAGAAGAAATCATCCAGTTTCATGTTAGTTTAAAAAAAGTGTTCCTATTGATAAAAAAGTTCCTTAAATCCTACTGTAAATAATCTGGAAAGAATAAAAATGAGGTTTTTTTGTTGTTCCAGCTGAGTAGCATTCAGAAAGTAAACTATAAAACGTACCCTATACATTCAGGAGTCTGTGCTTTACTATCTGATGACCTGATTCTCACCTCCCACAGGCTTTGCATCAGTATAACAGCATGCAAGTGAATGGGTTTACTCTTGAATTACAAAGACAAAAAGATATGCTTATGTTAAAGCCATCCTGTTAAATCTTCAGGGTTACCAGATTTGGTAGAGAGAAATCTGTGTTTCAAGGAAATAGGCTTCTCTTTAAGTAAACAAAAGCATGTACACCAAAAAGTACCTAAATTGTATTTTCACCCTGTGAGGCAGATAGTCTATCTTCATTTTAGAATCACAGATTATCTCAAGTTGGAAGGAACCCATAAGGATCAAGTGCAACTCCCTGCTCCTCACAGGACTACCTAAAACTAAAATATGGCTAAGAGTGTTTTTCAGGTGCTCCTTGATCTCTAACAGATTTGGTGCTGTGACCAGTTCCCTGGAGAGCCTGTTCCAGTGACTGACCACCCACTCAGTGAAGAATGTTTTCCTAATGTCCAGTCTGAACTTCCCCTAACACGGCTTCATTCCATTTTCTTGAGTTCTGTTTCTGGTCACCAGAGAGAGGAGATCAGTAACTCCCCCTCTGCTGCCCACCTTGAAGAAGGAGTATACTGCTATGAGATCCCCCCTCAGCCCTCTGTTGTTCAAGATGAACAAGCCAAGTGACCTCAGCTGCTCCTCATAAGTCTGACCCTTGAGACCATTCACCATCTTGGTCACCTTCTTCTGGAAACACTCTAATAGTTTGATGTCCTTACTATATTGAGGCACCCAAAACTGCACACTGTACTCAAGGTGAGGCCACACTAGAGTAGAGTAGCGCAGTCACCTCTTTCAAACAGCTAGTTATGCTGTGCTTGATGCATCCCAGAACATGGTTGGCCCAGGGCATACTGTTGACTCATATTCAACTTGCCATCAAACCAAACCCCCAGATCTCTTTCCATGAGGCTGCTCTCCAGCCTCACGTCCCCTAATTTGTATGTATAACTAGGATTACTCTGTCCCAGGTGGAGAATCTGGCACTTGTTCTTGTTAGATTTCAAGAAGCTGGTGACTGCCCAGTTCTCTAATCTATCCAGATCTCTCTGTAAGACCCCTCTATTCTGAGGAAGTCCATGTACTCAATGTACATTTTATTCCTTTGTCCAGATAATTTGTAAAAACATAGAACACTGGCCCTAAAATTGAGCCCCGGGGAACCCCACTGATGATTAGCCACAAGGCTGATGTAACTCCATGTGTTGTAACTCTTTGAGCCCAATCCTTTAGCCAATTGCACACCCAACATATTATGGACTTACCTAGCTGTATGTTGGACATTTTGTCCAGAGGATATTGTGAGACATAGTGTCCAGGTTTGAGTCAGAACCAAACCAATTCTGTTCAGTGATTTTACATTTTATTTGAGTCTCTGCTAACTAACTGCACTTTCTGAAGCTAACAGCATGTTTCTGCAGACAGTGTCTGCTTCTAGCAGTGATAATGTTTGATGTTTTGAGTCACTACCAAGGATTGATATGCAGACCAAGGTCACTGCTAACTCTTGTGTGCCATATTGGGGGGTGTAGAAAGTGAAAGTCTGCACCTGTGGGGAGGAGCCCCCAGGACAGGTGACCCTAAACTGGCCAACGAGGTGTTCCATCCCATATATGTAATATTCAGTATAAAGCTGAGGGATCATGAGGGTCTCGCCCCTTCTCTTCCCTTTGGGGGCCTCTGCCTTCTTGGTCCGGCCTTCTTCCCTTCTGGACCCTTCCTTTTGTCATTCTTTCTTCTCAGCCCTGCCTTTGATCCCGATTTGTGTCTTCCTCAACCCGGCTCCTGAACCCAGTTCCCATCAGCTGTTGAGCCCAGTCTGGGGCTTTCCCGGTGCCTGCTGAACAGCCTCAATGGTGACCATGACATAATTGCCATCAGGGGGAGGTTGGGTTTGATACTGGTTTTGTATATATTTGTATATATTCCATTTTATTATTGTTATCTTCATTAAAGCTGTTTTAGTTTTCTTTCCTAATCCAGAAGTCTCTCTCTCATTCACTTTCTCTCCCATTTGGAAGGGGAGGGGAGGGGGCCATAAGTCTCCCTTATCCTCTTTCTCTTCCTCTATTTGGAGGTGGGGAAGAGGGGTTAACAGAGAGCGTCTGTTGTGGGTCTGGTGGACTGAACCTAAACCTCGACACATAGTACGCAAAGCTTTGCTAAAATGAAAAGAAACAATCATATCTACTGCCTTCCCTTGGTCAACTAGATGGGTGACCTTGTCATAAAAGGAAATTAAGTTGGTTAAGGAGGACTTTCCCATAATGAACCTGTGCTGGCTATGACCAATGACTGTGTAGTCTCTCAATTGCTTTTTCAGTACCCTGGGATGAATCCCTTTGGACCCCATAGATCCAGCACATCCAGCTGCAGCAGCAAGTCTTAAACAGGTTCAGAGTCGGCTGTCACTCATGGTTTTCCAACACAGGGATCAGGAAGTCCTAGGGCCCATTATTGATGCTAAAGACAAAAACGCAGAGGCATTAAATGTGTCTGCTTTGTCTACATCCCTATTAGTGAGGTAATTGACCTTGCAAATAACAGACTAATGTTTTCTCTAGTCCTCCTTCTGCTGTTAACATATTTTTAAACCCCGTTCTGTTATCTTTCACAGTGCTGGCCAGCTTGAACTTTGAGCTTTGGCCACACAAATTTTCCCTCTGTGGTGGTGAACAGCGTCTCTATAGTCCCCTTTTGTCACCTTGTTCTCTTCTGCCCTGTGCTGTCCACTCTTGAAGTGATATTCAGAGCTTTTTTTATCTCTAATTAAGGCCATTTAGATCAGTTGTTGCTAGCATTTTTTTTTAAATTCTACACAGACATATTCAATGACTTTAATTTGTTAAAACCTTCTGTCAAACACTTCATTCTTTCTGCAGCGAGAGGACTTGATAGTTCAGTCCAGCAACGTATGGATGCTTGTGTAGACATGAAATGAGGCTGTTCAGCCTCTTGTTGGATAGACTTTCTGTTGTCACACCATCTCATCTGCATCTTCTACCAGGTATAAGAGCCAAGGAATGAAAGTTTCTTCACATGACTCTACTGAGCAGTGCCTTAGACATGCCTTAGGTCAAAACGTGATTTTACATAACAAACCGTAGCATGGATGTTATACTAAACATTTTGAAAATAAACTGGTGACCCTAAAATGATTCCACTGTGTCATTTTTCTGGACAGCTTAAACCTATGAGGTTTGGCACATGGTACTGTCTTTGTTCAGAAGGGTGAAAATACTATAAACCCCCCCCCCCCATACTGCCATTGCACAACACACCTCCAGTTTCCAAGGATCACATTGTCAACTTGATTTTATGAACTTCAGGTGTGCAGTTTGCCCAGGTAGCAAACTGTAAGGTAGGATCTTTATTTTAATGGTAGTTCTTTGCAGATTTAGCTTTTGAATGATTGTTGAGGCTAATCACGTGGGAGATCAGAGGACAAAAGTCATTAAACAGGACAACAGTGGGCAGCTTGAGAAGGAATAGGCTTGTTTTAAGTTTATGCTTTCTTTTGCTTTACATAACAGATGGTGCTTTTAGAGGAGTGCTAGAATGCCAATTGAAAAGGAACAGTAAAACAAAAGTAAATTTTTATAGGGATGATATACTTCAGGGATGAGACACTGCAGCTCAGGTTATTTATACCATTGATTTAATCAATATTGTATCATTTTATAATCTATTTCTTTTCATTTTCTATGAAATAAAGTCTTTAAGATGTTTTAGAGTTCAAAAGTAGCTGTAATATGATCCTACAATATAGGAATTTTTCTGAAGCCAGATTCGAAGGGGGCACATACACTACAGCCCTCTCACATCTAGAGTGTTGTCCAAGATGAATTTGACTCAATGTTGGAAATAGCCCAATCCAGAGACTGCTCAAGGTTTCCACTTAACTGCGTGGGCAGTCAGACAAATCTTGACCTTTGGCCAACATAAAATGCTTAGGCATACTGAGCTGAGTGCTCAGATGTTATAATCTGGTTGCCCTTTATAAAAATTATACTGGAAGAATATTTTGGAAAGAAGCCAGCACGTACCTAGGTCCATACAAATTTTCTATTCCTTAATCTGTTGACAGTGTCAGACAGATTCCTATAGTAGAGCAAAAAGTTTAGTTGATATTTAACCTGGAATTATGTCATATCAGACTGTGGCTGAGTAAGGTTTTAAAAAAAATAATTCCTGGAGGACAGCCAGTTTTGTGTTTGTTTTTTTTTTTTCATTATGTAACAGAATAACCTTTTTTTTTTTTTAAATGAGGAAACTATTCCAAATAATAAAGTATATATAATAATATAGAATAAAGTACGTATAATAAAGTATATTTCTTCTTAAGTGTTTGACAAAGACAATAGCATATATAATGAGGAGAAAATATTATTTGCATTGCTTATGCCAAGGAACTGGGGGCTCTGATGAATAAACCAAAAGAGATGAGGTTTTAATAATCTTAGTCCCGAAAGAATCCCACAGTCTCACTGAAGTAAATGAGCCTTACATAAATAATTGATGTTAATGGACCTTCCCTTGGAAGTACAGGCTACAGAAGTGGGACCTTTATTCTTGTCTTCAAAGGCTGCAGGAGCATTAAAAGAGTTCCAGGGACATGACAACACAGGGTGTGGTAGACAGGAGTCCTGCTTTTCCTGCTTCCAGCTAGTTACCTCACTAATGCCAATATTCTTTGTCAGAAGCTTCTAGGAAGCAATCATTATTTGTTTATTCAAATCATCGCCCAGAGGAAGGTGAGGTGGTTTGAGTTGGATGTTCATTAGTCATGCTTCAGTGTCACATTTCATGACTCCTTCTCAGGCAGGATAGAGCTGAACCTCTGAAGTAGGCCCCTTAGGAGGAATGAAGATACTCCAGAACTGAAGAACTACTGCAGATAAGTAAGGCCAAGTAGACTAACAGAAGCCATTAATAATCATCATCATGGTGACTATTACTCAAATCCACTAACTAAATAAAACATAGTGCATCCTTACACAGCAGGAGAAGTTTGGGTCATACCAACAAAAGTCAGAACTTTCATCTGCGGTAATGCAATGTGTAGATGGTTCACCCCAAAATAGGATTTCCCCTAATTTAAAACTATTTCCATCTGTAAGAAAAAGAACCATGAAAGTCTGAAACAGCTATCAAGGGCATCTTGTACTGACAAGCTTTTCCTCAGCAGCAGCAGGAATACCACTGCAATGCATTGTCCTGTGCTCAAAGGCCCGCCCATGAACAGTAGAATGTGAACATGCTGGTGGAGAAAGGACCAGGGCATTTAATTTCTGTCAGTTTTGACACATTGTCTCAGCAATGCCTTCTAAAAGTGATTCAGCCCCTTTCCTGAGCTCCCTTGTCATGGGTTGGGAAAAGAGAGCAGTAAAATCAACACAGAAAAAGCATTTAGGAACACAGATTAGTATTTTTATTGGCTTTGTTTAAAGGGAGGAGATGAGGTTGCTGCACTTGTTTCACAGGCTTGTACAAGAACCCAGATGAATCAGAACTGAAGACATATAGAGAAGGCCCAGTTTTTCAGTGTGTTCACAGCAAATGGTACTAATGCACCCTACTGACTTCATAGAAATTAATCATTGCATGTATATCTAAAGCATTATTATTCTTTATTGCTTTGCCCATGTACATACATGATTTCATTAGCCATTACTGCCACTAGGCAAAGATTGTAGATACCAATTATACAGCTCAGCCTTTACTTTAAAAATACATAGAACAATGAGCTGCAACTATGGGTCAAGCTTAATATAAAAGTTTTAAAGGTTGTGGTAAGCATCTGTCAGAGTTACAGTGGTAACTCTACTAATTTATATAAGGCTGTAAACAAAATAGGAAACTGTGTACATAATTCTGGGCAACACCCAAGAGCATGCAGCCATCTCAGCAACCTGCAAGTCCAGCACTTTAACATTTTTTTTGCCAATTGCAAACTTTGTAATATTTTCCTGCAGAAAGATATGTTGCTGTACAATAGCTTTAAATCTACTGACAGTAGTTTTTACACTCTCCTTAGCAAAACAAGCTGAACAAAGAAACAGTCTACAGATCTCCCAAGGTTTGTGAGCCACTGACTGAAAAACTACTTCAATGAACTGTGTTCCCATTGCACCAACAGAAGAGTCCTTTAGCTGTTGTGAAATTCAGAATGTGTATCAGTTTTACAAATAAAATAAATGAGACAACTTCACTCAATGCAACAGTCTAGACTGAAGTCTTTTTTTTCTGGGACAAAACCCCTTTGTTTTGACTTTATTTTGAAGCCATCCAATTTCCTCTAGAGTTGTGCCAAAACCCTCACATCAGGCCCAAACATTGAGTTACATCTCATCTACAGAAGAAAGTAAACTAAAATTATAGAAGCAGTCAGACCTGACGCATAAGGAAGTAGCAGAACAACAACATCCTATAAATCATGCTCATCCTTTGCTGTTTTAACACGTTATAGGAGGAAAAGTGAGGGTTGCCTGGGGGAATTTCTAAATCCTTCTATTGTCTTCCCTTCAATATCACAGATGCATCATAAACAAAGCTTGAGCATGGGAATTGCTTTCACTGTGAAATTGAATGTTATTATTTTATTGCAACACCATTTGTAGACACCACCACTTTGCTGGAATAATTTTCATTTTTACTGCCAACAGAGTTGAATATACGCACAGGCACCAGTAGTTTTATTTTCCTTAAAATCTAAGCCTCTGCGGTGAGTTGAGAAAACAGCTTCCTCCATCCACAGCGGGAAGATCAAGTGAAAGGTGTCTAACACACTAGCTATAGAAAATCTGTAGGGATAATTCTTAGTCTGTGCCATATTGGTGTATAAATGTTACCTGCAGATCACTTCCTGTCCTGAAGAGGGGAAAAAATACCACAGGGGAAAAAGCTGGGTGCATCAGCATAGCACAAACATTCAAAAAATACTGAATTAGCATTCAGGAAACCTTAGTTCAGTGTTCAAGCATTCTGAGGCCTTCAGAAAAATCTTTTGAGGTCTGTATGTATCATGTCCCTATCTGTAGAGTGAATTAAATTTGACCTCTCAGTTAGAGACTTCAAATTGCATAGTAAAACCTAAGAACATACATAAATCTTCCATAAGAAGGAGGAGTTAAAGGGGCCTTAGTCATATCATGGTAGTTCCTACTTATCTAGATGTAGAATAATGAAATATCTTATTATTGTCAGAAGTTATCAATACTTCAGTTTCTGGTGCTTTGCTTCCAAAACATAATCTGTCTATTTCTGCCCACAAAGTAAGACATCTGCATGTTACTAAAAACTCAACCACCTTTGTGAGGCCCAGAACACCAAGGTCTTTCCTCACGTAATCCTCATGTATCCTCATGAAAACATCAAGTGCATCTCACCCAAGTGCCAAAAATACTCTTGCATATGGAAGCAGGTTTTGTTCAGTTTTTATAAGTACCATTTTCAGTCCTTCTAGCAAGCTATACTGAAGCAATAAACTCCAACAGGTTTATAAAAAAAATTCCTCAGCAACTTGCAAAGAAGAGAAACAGGTGAGTTGGCTGGCAGTACAGTAGAGTATTCTCAGAAACCATATAATTTTTATGTTTATTACTTACTCTAAAATCCCAAACAAACAAAACCAAAAACGTGTTGGAGAACTTGTCCTCAGTACTTATGGACTACCATTCCACCTTCTTAGTCATCTTTCAATTACCTCCTTATCAGAGAGTGTCAGCAACATTGTATACTCAAATGCAGCCTTACTTAGTTGAGCCTTGGCCATGTGCAGTCATGTGCTTTAACATATTGTGAAGAACAGCTGCTTTGCTTTAACTGTCCTTTCTACATTATCACGGCCAACAGTCCAATTGCATCTCTTCCTGCTATGTATATAAGAAATATTTCTCAGCAAAAAGACTTGGGAAGATAGGTCAAAAAACAAACATGCTCTTGCAAATTAATCCTTCAAGCATCTCTTATTCACTGTCTCCAAGACTAATATACTTGACAAAACAGTAGATGATGAAAACATTCAAACCACCTGCACTGTAACACTGCAATTCAGTTTCTCTGCATCTTGTTTAAAGTCTTTGGAGAAAGTGTGCATTTTCTGCTATAACAACTTCAATTAAAGGGCAGTCACTAGGCAGCATGAGTTTTCAGTTAAGACTAAGCTCTGCTACCTCTTTGTTTGTTAACAAAAATTACTTCTTCCTGCAAACGCTAGATCTACTCCAGTAGTGGTCCTTGAAATTAAGCACTCAGGTGTTTGGAAAGTGTTCCAAGAATATATATAAATCTGTGCAGCTCAACTCAAACTGTCCTGCTGTATACGCTCTATATTGCCTTTGTTTATATAATCACAGGCTTTATTTTCACCCACATCTTACCTTTTCCTATTAAATTACTTCTTGACTCAAAACCATTTCTCTCACCAACATTGTTCAGTTCTTGATGTCTTCTCAGCTTTCTCATTTCAGTCTTACTCTTCTTGCTCTGTTAGTCCCGAGCTTCTCACAGAGTGTCTTTAAAATTTCCTTTCTGCCAGGCAAGTACCAGTCCAAGTCCAACAATATTCTATTTATTTTTCTTTGTTGTCTTCCACTTACAGCTCAGCCAGCTGTTGTATTCTCCATTATACCTCCCAACCGTTGAGAACTGTCATGTAAGACCAGGAAGCCTTTCATTTTCCACCTCTCTTTCCTTAAATCACGCTTCTTTCCAGCTCAGTCCCCAGCACTTGTTTTCTTCAGAATCTCCTTAAGTTTTCATCTGATAACACTTTCCCATGCCTACTTCCCTTCTACTCAGTCTCTCCCAGTGCTTAATCTACACTAGACATCCAGGTTTGTTGGGTTGGTTGGGGGTTTTTTGTTTGTTTTTTGTTTGTGTTCAGCACACAGTATATGTTCCTTTCCCTTATTTCCTGAAGATTGGCATGGTGGGCTCTGTAAAAATGAGGGAGAGTGGTTTTCTGCTTTCAGACCTAGCAGCAGTCCTCCACAGTGGACTTGTTGAAAGCAAACATCAGGGTCTGTTCTAGCAGTCAGTGACCAAGCCAATGGTATGTGTGGCTTCTTACTACATTTAGTTGTAAGGGGATAGAGCAAAGCCCCTCTGCTGATTGAGGGTGCATGTTACATGAGGGAGCATAAATCTTTGAGGAGTTTAGGGTGGAGAAAGCTAGCTGAGCAGAGGAAAGGCATGCTTTTCAACAGCAGGTTTACAAGCTTTGTGGGTATATTATATTTTACTTGGAAAGCAAAGTGTTGCTAGAAGAGAAGCAACACTTTCTGAGAGGAGAAATTAATGCACATATCCAAACATAAAAAAATGATCTTGTCAGTTTGTTGCTTGTTTTTGTTTTTGTTTGTGTTTCATTTATTTATTGATTTATTCTTAACCTTCCCCCATTTTCCTATGCCTAGTGAAAAGTATTGGATGGTTTCTTATATCTGTTGTCTGAGTTGTCACACCTCATCTACCTATCCTCTGTTAAGTAACGATTAAAAAACAACTTTAAAACTTCCCTTATCTTATTTCAGTAGGTGCTATGAAAATCTACCATTTTACTAGATGTCAAGCTACATTGACTTGCAAGGTTGCTGCAGGTGGATTATGCTCAGCAGGCCAAAAGGGCCATGACTAACTCTCCTTGGCCAGCCTGGAATACCCATCTTATTACTCCTTGCAACTTGTCTCATCTTTGAGTGATGCCAATATTGTTCCAGGTTTCAGCCTTGCTACTGGAAATGGCCAGACATCTGGTGATCTCATTGTTTTAGCACTTTGGAAGGGTTTAGAGTTTGTAATATATTTATAGAGATAAAAACTATTCTATGGCTTAAGGATTCATGGTTTGACCCTGGAAAGAATTAAAAATCAAAGCCTGAAGTTATACCTCTGAGGTACAGAGGTACTTCTCAGGATTACTGAGAAGTTGAACCAACTAGTTTTCTTAAGAACTAGCCATTTTTATGAAATGTAAGCACTTGCGTATTAATTTGCAGATATTTGTCCAAGATGGACAAAGGTGAGAAAGACTGTGTTTTAAGAAAGGGCTATCCCTACTTCTAGGCATAAAATTGAACCGCAGACAATGTGAAGCTACTCAGTGCTTTAAGAATTGCTAAAAGGAGCTCGTATGTTCAATAAACTACTTCTGGGAGCACAGCCACTCTAGTACTGTTGAGAAATGCCAAAGGAGCGAAATAGTGTTACGCTCCGGCAGAGGCCACTTAGGTCCAAATTACTGGGTAAAGTACAGTAACTGCACCCTACTTTCCACTTGAGAAACCTGGATGGAAGCATCCTTTCATATTATACTGAAATGGTATCAAAATAGTTAAACCCTGCCTGGAGCAAGAGATGAAAAAGAGAAAGCATGGGAAGCCAGCTCATTAATGCAAAGAAGAGTCACAACAGAACCATAGAATGGTTTGGATTGGAAGGAACCTTAAAGATCATCTGGTTCCAACCCGCCTGCCATGAGCAGAGACTCCTCCCACTAGACCAGGTTGCTTAAGGCCCCATCCAGCCTGGCCTTGAACACTTCCAGGAATGCAGCATCCACAACCTCCCTGGCCAACCTAATCCAGTGCCTCACCAGCCTCATGGGGAAGAACTTCTTCCTTACATCTAATCTAAATCTCCTCTCCTCCAGTTTAAAGCAATTACCCCTCATCCTATCACTACAAACCTTTGTAAAAAGTCCCTCCCCAGCTTTCTTGTAGGCCCTCTTCAGATACTGGAAGGCTGCAATGAAGCCTCCCCTGAGTCTTTCCTTCTCCAGGCCAAACAAGCCCAACTCTCTCAGCCTGTCCTCATAGGAGAGGTGTTCCAGCCCTGTGATCATCTTTGTGGCCCTCCTCTGGACTCACTCCAACAGGTCCTCCAAGTACAAGAGTGTACTGGGGGCTCCAGAGCTGGACGCAGTACTCTAGGTGGGGTCTCACGAGAACAGAGTAGACGGGTAGAATTACATTCCTTGACCTGTTGGTCACACCTCTTTTGATGCAGCCCAGGATACAGCTGACTTTCTAGGCTGCACTCACACATTGCTGGCTTATGTTGAGCTTTCCATCAACCAGCACCCCCAAGCCTTCCTCCTCAGGACTGTTCTCAGTCACTCATTGCCCAGTCTGTATTTGTGCTTGGGATTGCCCCAACCCAGGTACAGGAGCTTGCACTTGGCCTTGTTGAACTTCATGAGGTTGGGATGTGCCCACCTCTCAATCCTGTCAAGATCCCTCTGGATGGCATCCCTTCCCTCCAGTGTGTTGACCATACCACACAACTTGGTGTCATCAGCAAACTTGCTGGGGGAGCACTCAATTCCATTGTCCATGTCACCACCAAAGATATTAAAGAGTATGGGTCCCAGTACTGATCCCTGTGGAAATGGTCTCCACTTGGACACTGAGCCATTCACCACAATTCTTTGATTCTGACCATCCAGCCAATTCTTCATCCACTGAATGGCCCATCCATTAAAACTGTATGTTTTCAATTTAGAGACCAGGATGCCATGTGGGACAGTATCAAACACTTTGCACAAGTCCAGGTAGATGATATTGGTTGCTCTTCCATTATCCACCGATGCTGTTACCCTGTCGTAAAAGGTCACCAAATAATAGCACATACAGTTGTGCCAATCTAACCAATAAACAGAGTAGTGTAAGATTCTGTTTATCGGACTGATTCATAAGGAACACATGACTTGCAAAGCAATTCAAATTTGTTTTTATTCAGCTTGGCTGGACAAAGAAAACTTTGTGGCTTTGTTAGCCAATTTTGATGTTTTACTATTCTTTCACTATGAAAACATTCAGGGTCCTGAAACTTTTTTATCACATGAAACTGAGTAATGTGAAGGTGCACATCTTCAGTTTCACAGAATCACAGAATTATTGAGGCTAGAATAGACCTCCAAGATCATCAAGTCCAGCCTATGACCCAACACCATGACATCAGCTAGACCATGTCACTGAGTGCCACATCCAACTATTCCTTAAATACCTCCAGGGATGGGGTCTCCACCACCTCCCTGGGCAGTCCATTCCAGTGTCTAATGGCCCTTCCTGTGAGGAGGTGCTTCCTAGCATCCAACCTGAACCTCGCCTGGTGCAACTTCAGGCTATGCCCTCTCATCCTGTCACTGGTTGCCTGGGAGAAGAGCCTGACTCCCACCTGATTACAACTTCCTTTCAGGTAGTTGTAGAGAGTGATAAGGTCTCCCCTGACCTCCCTTCCTCCTCTCCTCTTCTCCAGGCTGAACAATCCCCAGGTCCCTCAGCCTCTCCTCATAAGACTTTCCCTCCAGCCCCTACTTCAGTCTTGTCACTCACCTCTGAACCTGCTCCAGCACCTCAATATCTTTCCTGAAGTGAGGGGCCCAGAACTACGCACAATACTCGAGGTGAGGCCTCACCAGTGCTGAATACAGGGGGAGAATTACATCCCTAGTCCTGCTGGCCACACTATTCCTGATACAAGCCAAGATGCCATTGGCCTTCCAGGCCACCTGGGCACACTGCTGGCTCGTGTTCAGCCAGTTGTCAGCCAGTACTCCGAGGCCCCTCTCTGCCAGGCCACTCTCAAACCACTCATCCCCCGGTCTGTAATGCTGGAGGGGGTTATTGTGGCCAAAGTGCACTTGGCCATGTTGAACCTCATACCTTCAGCCTTGGCCCATCGACCCAGCTTGTCCAAGTCCCTCTGTAGTGTTTCCCTGCCCTACAGCAGATTGACACTCCCCCACAGCTTTCAGCAAAAACACAAGGAGCTTCCCTGGTTTTATTGTTCCAACAGCATAGATGTAAGGTATTCCACACATTTGTCATGTTAAGAAGTGGAAGATAAGATTGTTTTTCATAATGATATATTTATCACCAGCATTATTCTCATTTCTAGACTTCAGAATAAAAAGATTCAAATTAGCAATATTCCTAACAGTAGAAGCTGGTCACATATTCATGGCAGAAATAACTCAAAGAAAAAGAATCACAGTTATAAAGGACAAAATGACATCACCAGAGTTTACAGAGTCTCAACAGGAGCTAAGGCATATTATTCCCAGCCTCCATCATCTCAGTCTCTAGGGAGAGTACTTTTCAGGTTTTTTTTTATATGAATGAACTATCGAGGTCCAAAAAGTAACACTCCTAGTGCAGAGAAACCATGGGAATGTAACTTGACACTGAAGACACCCATTAAGGCTGTCTCAATACATTTAAGATTGTTTCCCATCATGGAAAGATCCATGTAAAATCTTCTGCACTCCATAATTTAGGTATTGTCCTCTTGCTTCCTATTACTTATCCCCCTACCCCAGGAAACTGCTAATCATTTGCAACACTACTTCCTTCTGCCACTTAAACATTCCACCATAGTGCCTCCCTGAATTGTGGTTCAACAGATCTCTACATTCGTCATTGATATTCCATCCTCAGAACCTTTGATTCCATGGCCCTCTTGCAGGGCTATGACTCTTAGATAATAGCTTGTTCTGTTCCTTGTTTAATTTCACTAAATAAACTTGTTTATTCTTGGCCATCAGCAAGAAACTGTTTTTGCAGGTCGAATTTTCGACAAAAGCATTCTTGTGTCTATGCACTGAGGACTCAAGGGGAGAGGGTGGAAGGAAGACTCAAATGGAACAAAATTCTTTTGACAGCACCAGAATTTGTACGGCTTCTAAAGGTGTGGTTACTTTCCAGCCCGCCTGCAAAAATTTCTATTGAAAAATATTTTAAATTCAAGTACAAATAATATTCCCCCTTACATTAGAAATTCAAGTGAAAGAAGCTCTTTCATTTTTGGGACACTATATTGGATTCTTTTGTTATTAAATCCACTGCATTCTGATATTATAGAAGTTCACTTCAAGAATTAAATAGATTTGTGTTGGTAAGTAAGCTATAATAGTTTCTGAGATTTACAGGATTTCATAAAGTGTAGTAACTGTTGGGGCTTGCTGCTAAGACAAACCTTTATTCCTCAGAAATTTCGAGATAATAGTTCTGTCTTCTGAACAGACATTGTCTATACTGTAGCATGCACTTTCCTAGAAGCTGACTGTTAAAGGAAACCACTTTAACATATAGTTAGCAATCCCAATCAGGATCACAATGGTCTATATTTAAATGCCTCTTGATGACCTTTGCTACCTACCATTTCCTGTCACCTTCACATCGAGCTAGTCTTGAAAACTCTTCTGTTCCAAAAATTAATTCTTACTGCTTGTCTTCTGTGCCTGCATGAATATTAATTCTAAAACTATAATTGCTTTAACCTATCAACTTTCTGTAAATTGAAGTAAAATCTGGAGTAAGTCTTCTGAACCAATTGTAATACTGTATACAATTACCGAAGTCTGACTACAGTCTCTAGCTAGCTGCAGATTTACAGCTCGGGCAAGTAATCCTCATTTTTTGCAGCATCTTACTACTGTCTACAGCCATACCATAATCAGGTCTGACCCCACTAGACAGCCTATTAGTAGTAACCTGGAATTACATATATAAGCATTGTGATGTCCCCACTGCTTTACCCTAGTTGGTGGTGCTTGCATGGCCTAGATCTAAAATTGTGTAGATAACACAAGCCACTGCGAGCACTGAACTTGTCTGAGCAGCCCCTACAAAGCCTAACTTTCTAACTTCAACTGATCCGCTCCTATTAGGCTTGAATTGGTTAATCCACAGCTTGCCTTAGTTAGGCAAGTAATAAGGTTGATAGCCGCTGATGGCAGCAGTTACCTAAATCACCTCTCCTGGTGTTTCCTGATCCTAATTAAAGTCTGCCTGCCTTGGGAGAAGAGCCAGATTGCAGCCTGATGATGTGACTAAGACTAAAGATCAGGTGATCGCATTTAGGTTTGATGTCAAGCTAAGGTTAATTGCAGCCACCTGATTGTTACAACAACAGATATACATTTTTCCAGGTGGTTCTGGGTGGGTCTGTGAAGTCTGAAGTACGGTCTGATATCTCAAGCCTACTTTCCTTGTCTTCATGAGTCCTAACCAAAGTTCTTGGAGGATCTCCTGACGCTAATTTTTCCCCTAGCTGATCTGCTCTGTCTTATGCTTGTTTCTTCAATAACCTGTATCTAGTAAGGTAGTGTCTGAAAGCACTAATTTTAGATGGAAAAACACCGTGCCTAGCCATAGTTGAAGAATGAGTCAGACCAAATTCTAACCTTAGAATAGGTTTAAGAACTTAAATTATCTTGCCTCTTTGTATGGAAGCTACTCTCTGTGCTTCATGAAAACATGTCCAAAAGCGTGGTCTAGGCCAATGAATAGCCTGGGGTAGAGAGACTTGGAGGTTATACAGGATTACTCTATCTGCTGTTTAGACATGTGAAAAGTCTTTTGACTTAGACAGTAAGGACATTTTCCTTATACAATGATGAATTCATTAAAAAACCTGAACCCTTAGGGAAGTATCTCATCACTTAAAAATACAGAGTGTTTGCAAGTAAATAGTATGCGAACATATGGCTTTTGAGAGTTCAAAGTGTATTCTGAAATTCTGTTATTTTTAAAATACAGTCTTTGGTCTATAAACCCTTTTCACTGAAGTAAGTACCAGTTCTGAAAGAAATGCAGTAACTCATTGACTAGTTTTATGGTGTCATAGATATCTTTTCAGATCCTCATTCCTATGGAGGAAGCAAAGCTCTAGTCAAAATGCAGTAATGATCTTGGCCTTTCCCTGCTATCTTGGTCTCATTCCCCAGGTGTCAAAGGAGTTGTATCTACACATATGGTCTGTAATGTACCCATCTTCTGGGGACTATCAGCAGTATCCCCAAGGTAACTTCAAGTGAAAATTCAATGTCACCAACATCTGGTGGTAGATGATAAAAATATTTCCCTTTTCTCTGCCAGGTTGCGCATACCTGAGACAGCAACACAATTTTATTTGAGAGTCACTGGACTCCATTTGCTTCTCTAGGGTGGAAACCCAATGCAAGCCAATTGAAAAAACAGAAGCTGTGCGTGGAAGTACCTGAACAAAAGAGCTGAAGTTAATCTCCTTGTTAAAAGCAGGAAGTAAAATATGCTACAAAAAATGTTATGGGGCTACAATGGCACTGGCAGAACTGGGGACCAACGCACCAGCAGCACAACCCTTCCCGGGACCCCACAGCACGGAAGCAATAGCTGTGCTGACTGCCACATCCAGTTCCAGCTTGTGAACATTGAATGCTGCATTCTTTTTCCCCTGGGATTTTTGAGAAGGCCACTGCCCACAGAAAGGGGTGATTAGGAGAGGCTGTTTTGGTTTGGATTTGGAGATTTTGAGAAAATTATTAGGAGGCCTAGAAATTTATTTATTTTTTTTTCACAAAACACATGGATGTCAAGCAACAAACAAGATTGTTTGCTATCCCAAAAAGAAGGCTATGCTGGAGTAAGGGCCACTTTAACAGAAAGACCCATGTGGGAGGGAAACTACAGCTGTTTAAATACAGGCAAATATTTCCATGATGGAATAGTCGTTACTCCTTTTTTAGACATCTTCACAAAACTTGATTAAAGCAAAAAAAAACTCACATAGGTTTTAGTTCTAATTTCTTTTTATGGCCTCCCATTCTTCAACCTTCCTTAATTTTCTTTTTTTTTCTATTTCTTTTTTTTTTTCATTCGTTTGCAAAGCAATCAATTTCAACTCAAAACTTTGGATGAAAATATTTTTCCAAAAGGCAAAGCTTCCCCTGAAATTAGGGAAGTCTAGCCACATGCAGAGGGCCTACTTTCAGCAAGGCATGATGCCAACCATCACAAATCCTTTGAAAACTCAGACAGTGAACAGACATTATGCACAAAGATAACTTTCCCTCTGAATGAACCAGCAATAATTACCATCTACTTTTGTCCCTTGTTTATGGAATTCTCCTGACCTGTCCAGCTCTCCAATACTGGCATCACCAGTAACCCTTTGCAGGTTTCCAACCTGCAGGCTGATGACATACTTGAGAAGCAAACTCTTCTGTTTCCTGTGATCTAACCCATTAGCCTTGGCGCTGTTGGGCTGCATCTGAATAAGGGTTGAGAGGAGGCAGGACAAAAGAGGTCTTTTCACAGTAAAAGAAGGTGAACTGCTGAGCACCAACCAGTCAGGCCTGGGGTGCCTCTACAGCCTCACATGACTCAAGCAAATGTCAGAACTGAGGCTTCTGTTCCACAGAATGTAAAATGCAACCCCTGAGGATGGTGCACAACATGATGCTGAGATGTCAAGCTTTACAGTGTTCATACAAGATATCTGCTATTGGTTGATTACCGAGAAAAATGTTTGAACTTTGCTTTCCATGTCATTATCCTTCATTGTCCCTCATTTTACATCATCTCATCTTCCATAGCTAAGAGGACAGAATTTATTTTTCCTGCCATTTCACTAACATCTGAAGGGTAAGAGCCATAATTAATATTTATGGCTATTTTTCTCTAGATCAGAAAAAGTTTTGAAGTAATTTTGTGCAGAAACAGCACTTGCTGTCTGTGATGAAGCTGTAATGTGAAGTATTCTCCTCTCTGACCCCAAATCCCCACTCCCAGAAATGACATTTTAAAGAGACCATTAAAGGTAATTATAACAAGACTCAAAGTGATGAGAATATGTGGAAAAGTTACTCAAAAAAGGAAATGCCATGAGTGAAATAGTGTTTCAGCCTCTTTTCTCTAGTTCATGGCCTAGTTTTAGCCTGTTTCCAGGTTATCATTGATTAATAATTGCCATAAATTTTTTCAAGAATGGGTGAACAGGTCTCTCATGTAAGGAGACTGGAATATCTTTTGCTTTCCCTTGCAGAGAAAACCACAGGGGAAGTGCACAGTGGCAAGAAACACAGAATCACAGAATGATAGGGGTTGGAAGGGACCTCTAGATTATCTAGTCCAGCCCTCCTGCCAAGCAGGTTTGCCTAGAGCATGTTGCACAGGAATGTGTCACAGAATGTTAGGGGTTGGAAAAGACCTCAAGAGATCACCAAGTCCAACCCCCCTGTCAGAGCAGGATCACCTAGACTAGGTCACAGAGGAAAACCCCAGGTGGGTTTTGAAAGTCTTCAGAGAAAGAGAATCCACAACCTCTCTGGGCAGCCTGCTGTAGTGCTCTGTCAACCTCACAGTAAAGATGCTTTTCTTTATATTTAGGTGGAACTCCTGTGTTCCAGTTTGTGCCTGTTGCCCCTTGTCCTGTCACTGAAAAGAGACTGGCCCCATCCTCTTAACACCTGCCCTTTAGATATTTATAAACACTGATAAGATCCCAAGAGCTGCATGGTTTTCTGCAGGGAGCCTCAGGGAACCAGTGTGCTCCAGAACATTGGAGTTGCTTTAGGTTATTGCCAGCACCAATTCCCAAACTGAGATATCAATTCAGGCCAGGGGCCAGCAATGAGTGATAGTGTATAGCTGAAAAAAATGTATCTGGGCACTTTTATGCCAAATTGATTATCAGCATGACTTTTTTGAATTCATAGTTGAAGAAGTGATGCTCCTTTTTGGAAGCCCTGCTGCTGCAGGTACAGATTTCTCTTCCAAGACTGCCACAAGAAAAACTTTAACAATGCTAAAAGGACAAATTCAGACCATAATTTTTTAATATCAAATAGTATTGGTGTTTGGCAGGCCCTCATTTTCTTCTCGCTTGGAGATGCAGGGATAAAAAAAGAAGACATTGTAACAATCAGTTCTCTGACCCTGCTTTAAAAAGAAAAGAAAAAAAAATTCACCTTCCCCAATGGACAGCATTTACTTGCTGTTGTGAAGCAATAATTGCAGATATGAGACAGGCATATATTGTTTGTGTTAATGACTTATTTTTAAAATAATGAACCTGCAATAATATATAGTGTTCAAAGTAAAGAAACTAGATTTCTTTTGAAATAGCAAGTTAAGGGACACAAATTAAAACATCTCTTTAGAAAAATGCGTTTAGAACTTGAAGTGACTCTTTAGGTAAGTAGGTAAGTAGAGAAGTTTTCTATTCCCTGTTGGAAGACAGCACCCTTTAATTGTTTGGTGAAGTGCCACCTTGTGGCAAGCAGCAAACCCTGCCTGTGACAGGAGGCCTTTCACTATGTGCTCGCTGCTTGAGTGTGGGCATAGCACAAAGGAATTTTACTGCAAGCAATCTTGAAGCCCTGGTTTAAGCAAGAATATGATTCCTGAGGAAATGTAAAATGGAAATTTCACCTTATTTTAAACATGAGACTTTTACTTTATCCTCCTATCGAATGCAGTTGTTTAATAGGTGTTAGGAAGGGTGATTTTTTTTTTTGCCATATAAATTAATAAATAAGAAGTACAGATGATCTCTGTCATCCAAAATCCAGCTGAAACCAGCACCTTCATTTTTGATTCAAGCAGGACATAATATTCAATCACTGAATACTGATTTTATTGCATTCTTTGTCTTTAACTATACTGCTTATACTGAGAGTCATTGCTATATATTGATTTGTAGAAGGTGTTACAAAGACACAAAATTCCACTTGGAGGCCTTAGGTGCAATGATATTACGTGGATCTAATTTTTTCATGGTATATTATTTGGTAGTCTAGAGAGAAAGATTGTTTTTCCTGCAAACTCTAAGCTTAATAGCCTGAGACCATTTCAGCAGCAACACAACTTTCAGTTTCTAAACATTTTCTCCTCCTCCCCTCTTCTCCCTTGAGATTTTTTCTTTTCAAAAAATTTTCTTCAGCACAAGAGGACTTTTATCTATATCAGTAGTTTTCTCTCAACCTTTCTGAACAGAAGATACTAGCCTTGTAGTAAACAGACATGTTGTGTGGACAGCTTAAAATCCTCTTAGGCAGTCATCTTAGGACCACTTCAGCATCAAACTAAGGATGTTTAATTCTTCAGTATTGCTTCTATCTTCCTTTGCAGCTTCCTTTGCTTCAAGCAAAGAACCATGGGCCTCTGTTGTACTGAACAGGGGCACTGACTTCAGTGAGATACTAGTCCTATTCCTTGAAGAGCTCTTGCTAGTTATAAAACCCAAATCCATGCTTGACTGATTGCCAAAGGTCTTAAAGTCAGTTTCTATGTGCATACAAACCTAACTTGCTGTAAAATTACTGTTTAGATCTCCTCCTTTGCCCCCAGCTTTTGAGGGGTGAAGGGGGACATGAGATGCATGTAATTGGAACTGGCAATGGCTTACCTTAGATATCTTTGGGCATTAGGGATGGAATTGGCAGGGTGACAAAAAACAGTGCACACTATGCTCTGTATTTAAAAATCTACACAGAAATCAATCCAAGGTTTATTTTAGCTTGAGTTGTGCTAATTTAATTCCCTCCAATGAACAGCAAGAAGCAAATATAGTTAACGCCCTTTCCTTTTACCATAAAACAGCACCTTAACAAGGCCAGCACTTTCATTCTAAATAGAAGGTTAAATGAGATTTCAAGTTAAAATTCAGTTTTGAGCAAGGAAGTCCATACATTTTGCTCCAAATTAATATTTTGAAATAAGCGTCTCCATTCTCATCAGACTTCCTTGCCAAATGATACTTTTGGTAGTCAAATGTTTATCTGGGAGGCATTTCTTTGACAATAAAATTACTAAGGTGACAAACTGAATACGCTTAAGCAGTAAATCTCACCTGGGAGTCATTCCAGTGTTATGTGAACATAAAGCCATTTTTAACCAGTGTTGCTTAGCCCTTCCACACAAAGGAGGGGTGAAACTTCTGGGGCTAGAAATGTTTCTCTAAGTTACAAAAGTAGTTCAGCTTTGTGTCCAAAGCAGATGTTCATTCAAGTTATTATTTTACTACTCACCGTTAAGACAAAGTCAACTGGGTGACCTAATCACCCATGACTAAATTCTTCAATATGCCTTTGAAAATTTTGTATTTCATGTAGAAATACCAGTCTGTAAGAGAATTTTTTCCCCAGGTGCTGCCTTTATAGTAGACTGCCGACTTACAGAATCCTTTAAACTTCTGGGAAAAAGGGTCTATCACCAATTACATCCATGGATTTTTATTTCCTTAGCATCATTATCAATATTTATTCAGCAACCTCCAAATTTTACATAAATTACACATTTCTAATTTGTGTGAGAGTTTCTATTTGGCAATACTTTAGAGATCTCTACTCATTCCCAAATCTGAGACTCCTTTCATTTTTTTTCTTAGTGGTGACAGTCCTTTGCTGCCTATGTCACTGTTCCTTTTGACATGGTCATCTGTTCAATATGAACTTAGCCCTATTTTCACGTCATTTGCACATATCCTTTACAGCTGCATTATACAACCCTTCTATGAATAAACTTTCATGAGAAGAACAAGGACAAAAAGTCATTCAGAAAAGTGACATCACACACTTCATAATTGCTGCGCCTAGGACTTATCAGTACATTTTCCAGTTTATCACTTCCTCTCTTCTCATGACTTCTGCAAACTGTTCTTGCCTCCATATAACAAGTGAAAGCCTATAGTTATCACACACACAATTCTCTGGTGTTTATTTATTTTTCTTAATTTTCTCATATGCTGGCCATTTTGGATTTCAAACCTAAAACAGTTTTTCCTCATTAGATTAGCTCAGGGACAAACACCAAGCAGCTTCAATGCTTGAAGGAACAGCAGCAGGAACTTTTTCTCCACACCCAGACATAGTTCAAAGTACTGCAAATAGTGACCAAGGAAAGGACTTGTGAAACTCTTACCAAGAATGGGCCACACACACAGTTCTCCACTGTCCTTCCCCTTGTAATTCCTGTGGTTGCTGTTGCTTTTCCTTTTAAGTCTGTTATAAAAATCTACCTTACTTTCTTCATTTATGTGTGGCAACTGTAACTAGGAGGCAAGTTTCCTCATCCTCTGACCCATAAGGCTAATGACCTGCTTACAACATGACTGTATGCTGTTGCTTTAGGGATTGAATGGCTTTAATAGCTAACATTGTCTTCACAAGATCTGATTTTACAGTGTGGTTTTCCCTCTCCTATCAAGCTTCTGTATTCTCCTTTTTATCCAATGAAGTGAAAACACTTTATAAAGGAAGCTCTACTATCTCCATTTTGTAAATGAGTGAAATGAGTCACAAAGGTGAAAATATGCTAGCCAAGAACATTCAGCAGGTCAGTAACAGAGCTAAGAATAAAACCTAGGTCTCTTGACCCCAGTCCAAAATACATTGGATCACCCTGCTTTAATCCATTGAAATCACTCAAGTGGATGGCTTTCTAAGTTGCTACTCAGTACAAGCAAGAATGGAATAAACAGGCATTTAAGTTGAAATCCAAGGTGCTGTTTGTGTACCTGAAATACTGGTTGGCTAGACTGTAAGTAAAACCAATAGCACAAGCCAAAATATCTTTGTCTATTTTACTTTTGTGCTGTGGGTGCCAGAGGTAAGGTTTTTTTCTTTTTTTTAGCCTGAAGAAGAGGAGGCTGAGGGGTGACCTTATCACTTTCTACAACTACCTGAAAGGAGGTTGCATGGAGGCAGGCGTTGGTCTCTTCTTACAAGCCATAACTCACCGAAGAAGAGGACATGGCGTTAAGTTACGCTAGGGGAGATTTAAGTTAGACATTAGGAAAAACTTGTACACCAAAAGGGTTATCAAGGACTGGAACAGGCTGTCCAGGGAAGTGGTTGAATCCCCATCCCTGGATATATTTAAAGCCATCTAGATAGGGTGCTCAATGATATGGTGTAGAAGTGGCCTGGTAGAGGTAGTGGTTGGACTTGACAATCCTATAGGTCCTTTCCAACCAGAGCAATTCTGTGATTCTGTCAGTTATATATGTAAATTTTTGTTGGTGTCCATGCACCATGCTTGGTAAGATGGATTAAGATGATAACCTCTCTTCCACTTGGCTAGCCAAGAGTACTTAGAATGCTCATAGAATGCTTTATGTTGAAAGGGACGTTTAAAGGTCATCTAGTCCAACCCCCTGCAGTGAGAATGGCCATCTTTAACTAGATCAGGTTCCTCAGGGCCCCGTCCAACCTGACTGTAATTGTTTCCAGGGATGGGGCATCTACCGACTCTCTTGGCAACCCATTCCAGTGTTTCACCAACTTCATTGTAAAAAATTTCTTCCTTATATCTAGCCTAAATCTACTCTCTTTTAGTTTAAAATAATTACCCCTTGCCCTATAGCAACAGGCATTGCTAAAAAGATCATCCCCGTCTTTCTTTGTGGCCCTCCTCTGGACCTGCTTCAACAGGTCCATGTCTTTCTTGTGCTGAAGACCCCAGAGCTGGATGAAGTACTTGAGGTGGGATCTCACTAGGATGGAGCAGAGAGGCAGAATCAGCTCCCTCAACCTGCTGGCCACACTTCTTTTATTGCAGCAGTGGTTGGCCTGGATTGTGAGCACACATTGCTGGCCCATGTCCAGCTTTTCATCTACCGGTACCTCCAAGTACTTCTTGCCAGAGCTACTCTCAATCCCTTCATCTCCCAGCCTGTATTGATATCAGGGATTGCCTTGACCCATGTGCAGGACTTGCACTTGGCCTTACTGAACCTCATGAGGTTCACATGGGCCCACTTCTCAAGATAATCCATATCCCTCTGTGTGGCATTCCATCCCTCAGGCGTGTCAACTGCACCACAGCTGCACCACCGCAAACTTGCGGACGGTGCAGTTGATCTCAATATGTCATTGATGAAGATATTAAACTGCACTAGTCTTAATATGGACCCCTGAGGGACACCACTTGTCACTAATCACCATCTGGATATCAAGCTGCTCACAACTACCGTCTGGATGTGACCACCCAATCAATTCCTCAACCACTGAACAGTCCACTTATCAAATCCATACCTCCCAGATTTAGAGACAAGGATGTCAAAGGACTGTTAGCCTTAGACTGTCTGTTAGTCAAAGGACTAACCAATAGATTATATCCATATCTTTTCCCTTGTTCTCTGATGTAGTGACTCCATCATAGAAGGCCACTAGGTTGGTCATGTAAGACTTGCCCTTTGTGAAGCCTTGCTGGCTGTGTCAAAATACCTACTTTCCCTCCATATGTCTTAGCATAGCTTTCTAGGACTATCTGTTCCATGATCTTCGTAGGTCCAGCCTCATCGCTGACAGGTCAGTTGTCAGACAGGTACTTGTCTCCCTATTTACATAATTCTCCACGTATCAGTTACATATCTCCTTGCTAATGAGTACATGTGCTTTGAGCACACCTGGTACTCACTGAAACCACTAAGGTTAACACAGCACATAGAAGATGTGACCCTTGCTTTTGCCTAATCACTTAATGTCTAGGAGAGCTGCCTCAGACTGAAGGAGCTCAATCCAAATTTCTCGACGTTTCTGTGAAGCTAGGGTCAGACAGAGAGAAAAGAGACTGCTTAACTTTATAGTCTGACAATTAGAAGGTTGAGTACATGATGTGGGATTCTATAGTCTGAACCCAGTAACGTATCTGTATGTCAGCTAATGGCTCCTAAATTAGATTCAATAAATCATCATAGGAAGACAGTCAGATGATTTATTAGTACCCAGTTGTGATGAGAGAGAGGAGGGGAGGCTTAAAGCCAGATTCCTCAAGCTCTACCTCAGGCCGAAAAGGCAGGTGTCTGTTTCTTCCTCTCCTACTGGCTCATGTTGAATAAATTCAACAGCAGTTGCATATGGCAATTTTTCCAAGTCTATTCTACAGTCTGATGCCTAGGGCCTTCTCTCAAAGTACAAGAGATATGGGTTTAAATTCCTGCAAGAGAGAATTGAAGCAAGGTCTCTCGTTGCTGGAGAGAATGTTCTGCCATGGGGACAGTGGAAGAGAGAGAGGGAGCGACAGAGTGACAAATCAAAATAAAAGTAAAACAAAGGCTGCTGTCAACTCTCCTTTCAAATGGATGTCCCCTTCAGGCAGCTGTGTTTGAATATACGTAAGAAGCATCCAAATGCTGGAGTGGCTTCTTGGTGGTGAATCTCTTTTCACAGATCCACCTAAAAACAGCAATAAGATCAAAACTATGTTCTGTGAATAAAGTTGGATTTCAAACACATTGGTCCCCTCAGAATTCCCTTGTAACTCCCTTCCTGGCATGCTGGCTATTTTGAAACACATTTCTGCTTGCCTAGCCAAAGTGTTTACATGTATTTTGGATTCTGCTTCTGTCCCATTCTAGACTTGACCTTTTCACAAAAGTACCTTGTAGAAGAATTCTGGGTATAAAGGCTAGGTGAAATTAGATGACATTGGCTGTCATCAAGTTAACTAAATTTTACCAGACTTTACAGAAATATTCATGAAAAAGCTTGCAGGTGAGCCCTGAAGAGTTAATGGAATTCTGTTAAAAATCCACATAGAATTAGCACTGCAAATGTGACTTAATAATGCCTAAGGCATTATTATTAATAATTATTAATTATTAATTAATTATTAATTACTATTAATTATTAAGGCATTATTATTATTATTAATGCCTAAGTGTGATGAAAGAAGAGGTGAAGCCTGAAGCAAACATATCCAGACGGGTGACAGTTTATGCTCTTTATTTTAAGCAGATGGATGACCAACATTTATAAAATACAGCAAAATAGTTTCAGTCAAATGCAATAAAGTGCCATCTCTTCAAACAACAGATTGGCTTGGTGTTGGTATGCCATCATAATCATCTGAGTAGTGCTGATATTGGTCAGTAAGAAGAGGCTGGTGCAACTCATCCTTATTTTTCTTGACACGCACGATACATGCAGCAGTAGCAAAGATAATTGCAACAAGAACCAGTGCAGTCACTATTGCAATAGTTATCATCTCTGTGACACGGAGAGCCCTACCTACAGGAAGGAAATCAAAAGAGAATGTTATTAAAAGTAAATGTCAACTATATGGATAACCATCACAGGCACAGAACAGAGCTCAGTGTCTGTCATTATTCAATTAGCTGTGAAGTACAACTTGTTTAAATTTTGGTTGATAATATTTGTTCCAAAATGTGAAAAAAATTTCACTGTCTCCTGTTAAACTCTAAAAACAGTCCTGGACATTCCTTCTGCTATGTGGTTTGTGAGGAATTTGTATTCTCTCTAATGATTTAATACAGCCATATAATACAGGAATAAGGACCTTCTGCAAAGTTTAGATTCAAATGAGAACTTCTCCAAAAATTGAAGTGAATAGTGGGAG
The DNA here is from genome assembly GCA_032159205.1 of Eurystomus glaucurus suahelicus. Classification (NCBI taxonomy): domain Eukaryota; kingdom Metazoa; phylum Chordata; class Aves; order Coraciiformes; family Coraciidae; genus Eurystomus; species Eurystomus glaucurus. The sequence continues at coordinate 27,441 of JAVFHW010062896.1, forward strand.
CTTCATGTAGGAACAATCTATAATCAGTAGCTCTTTAGCTGTACTAAATCACAAATGCAACTGATTTGGAAAGCCAGGCAAGAGAAGAGAAATAGGCTTTTACAAATGCATCAAATATTGCTCGTGAAAATTGAACCAACTATGTTATATGATGCATAAACTTAAAGCGAGAAAGACATGATGAGAAAAAAAAGAGAAAGCATGTAGGTTGGACAGTTTACCTGGCCACTCGACTTCATAGCTATATCCCAGGTTTTCTGGTGCAGTAACAAACATTTCATTATTGGTAACTGGAGGCCAGAAAGGCACCATGTTATACTGTCGGTTATGTCCAATAGGGGCATTCTCCAGTGGGTATGTTGAGATATCTAAATTTGAAAGTCAAATCACACTTCTGTAAATAAAATCAGAATAATTTACACTTCTTTTTTTCCCCCCTAACAATGACTCAGGATTTTGAGTACCTCGATTTTTTTGTTCCTAACCTAAAGTAATCTAGAAGGATTGGTTTTCCTGTGTGACAGATGCAGAATGGAGTGCTCTGCTCTATCCAAAAGCAAAAGAACTAGAAATCTCTCTGGTTTTTAACAGAAAAAAACAGTAAATTGTAAAAATTTCTGCCTGTGTTAGGCTTTTAATTTCTTCTTGCATGGAAAAGGAGGAATATGAGAATATGGACGACTTGGGAAAACTTTTCTGCTGCGGTTTGGCTTTAACTGATTGTAACAGTGATGAAGAGCTCTCTCTGATGCAGTTCGGGAAGGTAGCTGATATGAATTTGGAATTTTTTTGCAATGTTATGGTGAATCAGTAGAAAGTTAGTGGAAACAACTGAAAAAAAAAAGGAATCCATCTTGGTAAGATGATGCAAGTGCTTTTGATAGATCATGTAAGTGTCACAATGGGATACATAAGACAGGTTGTGGAAGCTGCACAAAGAAGTCTCAGTTGTGCAATAGCAATTACCTTCTGTAGAAGGCTGGAAAAGGGGCTGAATTGTCCTAAGAGGAATACAGTTGCTGCTTCATGCAGACTAATGTACAGGCATTATGTATGCACAGAATTCTCCCCCCAGTTCACTGATGCCAATCTCCTTTCTTCTTTTTCTTTCTTCCTACCTTGCAGTTCCTCCCTTCTATCCTTCCTTCCTCTCTCCCTCTCCTTCAATTCCTCCCTTATTCCTTTTCTCTCTTCTTTTTGGAGTTAAAGAAACAAGGGCAGCAACAGTGACCATCCTTTGAAAGGTTATAAACATGCTTATGGAATACAGGTAGTAAATCACAAAGTGGTCACAATGAATTGCAAGAGTGTGCAGCATCTGCTCTTGACAAGAGGAAACATAGATATTTACTCCACTTTGTGGAGGGACATCTGTGAAGTGTTCGGACCTTCCATGGTTACACTGCCTTTGCCCTATGGAGACAATGTATTTTCATGTTTTGTTTTCTTGAACTGTGACTGGTATCTCTGGCCAAGTGCCTTCACAGACCGTGTTTTGAAAAATGGGTATCAGTGGGGTGCAGAAAAGAGCTTGCTTGTTATTACTCTGTGTTTGTTAACTATACTCACTGTTAAATGGCCGGTCCTCTCTCCTAAGCTTAAGGGCATCTTGCTGCCCCACAAGAAGCATCTGAGCTCTTATGACTACAAAGACTGACAACCAACCATCCCAATTCTGCCTATGAGCACGTCTTACCTGCAGAATACCTTCTCAGCCACTCATCAAAAACAGCATCTGTAAATGTGTGCAGGAGGACAAAAATGGGATCATTTGGTGATAAATGAGTTTGTCCTCCAGTCCCATTCAAAAATAGATGAGCCAAGTTGTGAAGACTTCGAACTGCTGGGTCATATTTCCCTGAAGGATCACTGTACCCTAAATAGGCAAACAAAGAGCACAAGAAATCCCTGTGAAGATTTTGTTTGGAAGCTGCAGTCCCAGCTGGACACTTCTTTCCCCTGAAAGGCTGTCAGGTTGTTGTATTGCCTTGCTTAACATAAATAAGTAGCTAATTCTCTACCTACTGGCATTTGAGAAATGCCCCTAGCATGCATGATTTTCAGATTAAAATAGCCTTTAAAAAAGAATGCTGAGAATGTGGAGTGCAAAGCTGCTGTGATATAATGCAAAAATGGCCAAAATAAACCACATTATACGATAAAAAGAAAGGTATATATTTGGAGCCTACATGTCTTACATGCGACTATTTCCATTATGTTGAATTTTCTAATGGGCGACTTAAGTGTGTCTATCCTAATGAGCTAGCAGTTATTTTTCCACACATCATTTCTGTGCTTATTGCAAACACATATCAGAAAGCTTCACATGCTCTCCTTTTTCAGTGAAGATACATTATATAACTGTTATTGTCCAACATCACATAACCCTCATGTCAAGTTTTAGAATCTGAAGCATCAGGAAAACTTCTGTTTTCAAACTTTGGCCAAAGTTTCCAGTGAGGTGTCTGTACAGTTAGTTGGCTAAAGCCATGTTTAGATACTTGGGTATTGATAGCCCATTTGTCTAATGTGGTAAGCATAAACAACTTTCATATATACTTAAAAGATTGGTGCAGATTCTTGGTTTTCTTCTCCAAGAGGAAAAAAAGGAGCAGATCCTCCCCACAGTAGGAATTATGCCACTTCAAAAGAGCCAGAGTATCTACAGGCAGGGATCTGAACTTTAATTTTGTAGTATTTTCTCATGAATCCTAGTCTTTCCTGTTAAAAACTCTGGATTATTAAAGTACGGAAGCAGATTCATGCTGACCAAACAGCATGAATCAAATCTTTACGCTTGTTTATGTGTTGGGGGTGTGTGTTCAAATACCAGTGACTGAAAGTTTAATGTTAATTGTATAGAGAAGAACAGAGTTCTTCTTCTCTTCTTAGAGAAGAACAGAGTTGTATAACCCAGAGAGGACTAACACATCTGGTAGTAAATCCTGTACCCAGACCTCAATTACTTCTTCGATACCATTTCATTACTACCAAGGGTTAAAATTTCTTATGCTTTCTTTTGTTTGCTTTAATTCAGATACAAGAGTAACTGCTATGAACACTTGTCTGCTTTGTTTAAGGATGTATCTATATCAAATTTCAGGCAAGGGCTGCTGGTTTTCAGCAAGAGCAACCTATACTAGGTTGCAAGGACTTGATTTCAGCTAGCTCCTACTTAGTATTCCAGTGACAAGAGTTTTGAGGCTTTTACACATTTAAAGAACTGACAAAAGCTATGAAGTAATTTACCTAGAGCTTATTTCCACTTAATACTAAGCTAGTACTTAATGCTAAGAACAATGCATTCTTAATGTCCAATAGACTGTCTTAAAAACTCATACTTCCAACACCAAAAATGGCAAGCCTACTCCCTTGATTTATTTGGAGTTGTTCCAAGTCCTTTTATTTGCCATGTTTACCTTCTACTGTGTTACGGAAACTGTCTGTTGAATTGGAATAGAAAGGAGGAGTATCAAATACACCAACTTCCAAACACTTAGCGACATCCTCAGGCTCTGGGAGACGCTGTACCATAGGCCGTGCAACATTTCCAGCAGGATTTCTTCGGATAGGACCACCCTCAGTGCCTGGGGGTGGAGAGAAGACAGAAAACAATACTGGTGCAAAACAGTGGGCCACAGAATGCATTCTTCTAATGACTGAACCATGGTGGGGGGAACGTGGGGGGTGGAAATCCCTTGCAAATGACACTTGGAACTGAATGAATAGGTTAGTTCCTTATGTCAGACAAAGAATCTGAATCTTCATGGGGTCCTGTGTGCTGGATCCTTGGCACCAGGATTTAAAAAAGCATCTAGAAGCTTCTTACTGAAATTTATGATTCTGTAAGTGCTTTGGGAGAATTTTCTGTAGTTTTTCAGTGTGATTACTTGATGAGAACTAGGACAAAACTGTTGAGGATGTCCTGATAGAGAGGCTGGGGAAAGGTCTATAGTTGATTATGTAGATGACTAACCCAATGTTGTGTCTTTTTCCCTCTTAACTTCCATGAAGATGCTAAGCTGTGGCTTGAAGTAACAAATATATAAAGATCTTGCTGGGATTTTTTAGCTCTTGTAGCTGAAGTAGATGTGTTAATATTCAAAATTCTTCACATTCAAAACATGCTCCACAGTTAAAAAGGAAATCTGTTAGACATTCTTCTTCTAGGAGCAGAATGCCATGAAGGTGATAAATGGAGTAGTTGGAAGAAAACTCAAGCTTCAGTTAATAAATGACACTGCCAGATTTCATTATTTATGGCACAGGAGATTAATAGATAATGCATAAGAAGAGAAGTCAAAGCATTTAGTGCTTGGTCTGCTACAAGCTCCTGATTAAATTTTTAACTGGTTGGTACCTTCGTGCAAGAGAGATAAGTATGTACTATCTCAGAAAACTGATGAAACTTGGATATTCAAAAATCACTGTAAGACTTTTTGGTTGGGAAAAGACACTGCAATATGAAGTATTATATTTATTTAATATTAAAAGGATTTTCTATCAAGATATCTGCCAGCAATCATACTCACTGTTGCAGATGGTTCCCAAAGTTTCATAGTCTTCAACATTTTCACATAACACTCGCCACTGAGAGAAGATTGAATTCTGGCTGATAAGAGACACATCAAAATTGCTTCTAGCTCCCATCAAGTCATCTGAGCAGATATCACAGGTGTTTTGTCCTGTTGCAAAGTTCCAGTAGGGCAGTCCAAAAGTGGGATCCTGCAGCATGTTCTAAACCACAAATACAGTATTAATACATGTGAGCCCCAGACAGCTCTAATATTTACTTCTAGAAGGATGTTAAAAAAAAAAAAAAGTTAAATACATCTTAGCAAGAGTCAAAGCCCTACCTCATGGAGGAGAGTAAATCTATGGAAAACCTATAAAACCTATGTAAAAGCTTTTAACAGTTTTTTCACGCTGATGCTTTTGTTCAACAGAAAAGATAGTTGGACTATTGAATTGAGTCATGGATCTCCCTTGTTAATAAGACAATAACTCTTCCATGAAACCATATTGCAAAGTAAGAAACATCCCTTCATACTGATATCCCATTTTTCCAATTATTTTTAATGGCTTGTCAATAGCCACAGTGTTTGTAGCACACAGAATAACTAAGCCAACTGTGGAATGACTGAACAGATAGAAAAGTAAGTAAAAGGGATACTAGCCCTTCAAATTGTCACTGTTTTGTTCTAGCATGGGTTGAACAGTTATGGAGTGTGTCCTGGATTCCAATATTTATATAGCAGGGTATGCTGGGCAACCAAATTAGATCAACTAATGATCAAGTTTACTAACTTAAATGGGAATACACATTAAATCATCAAAAGCTGGAACTCCTCAGGGCTTTCACATAATGAAATGCCGCTGGTGTCAAATGTGAGTTTTTGAAGGGACTTTGTGCCTCAGCCTGAGGCAGAACCATTGCAGCTAGTGGAAATACTTGAAGTTATTTCAAAGACTATTTAATCCTGACATTGAAAACTTAATTATCTTAATTCTTCTTTAGGAAGGATGACAGTCTGTAAAATAGTATTACTCCTTTTGTGGATAGGTCCACACAAGGAAAGGGAAGCAAGAGAATGAATACTATTTTCCCTAACCAGCTAGATGTATTACACTTAAATAAAATACGATTCTGAATCCTTAAGTCATCTCTGTAATATTTTTGTTTAGAATTTCTACTGCTGTGATTAGTCTAACTTTGTCAAGAATCAGGGCCTTGATAAGAAGAATAACACAGGCAATAACTTCTGTTGGTCCAGTAGTATGACTTCTATGGATATATCAGGTATTTTTATCTATTATTACAAGATATTTTAATGTAATTTTTACTTTTTTCCATTACTCTGAAATATTTTTAGCATCTCTGTAACAATGACAGTCTAAAACCTCAACACACTCTATTAAGTTTAACATGCCTAATGAGTTACTGAAATTGAAGCAGAATTATTGCAGTGCATAGAAAGAGCTACTGTCTTTTTTGCCTGTTGGAATAAGGGGATAAGTTCTTTAACTGTACAAAACATCATGAACACATGGCTCAAGATTAACATGAACTTTACCTGCATGTCTCTTTCAAGCTGCAGTAGATGGTACCTATGCCACGTGACAAAAGCTGGCCCCTCATGAGAAAAATCAACTCCTCCAAAACTCTGCTGCCCTGCACCAAGGAAAGTCTTCCTGACAGAATAATAATGAGACCACACAAAGTAGTTATAAATTGAGATATTCTCGAATTGTGGTGTGTTGCCGTCTGGTCCAAATATTTCCTCACGTCTTCGTGTGGCAATAACAATGTCAGGATGGATTGTCACCTTGGCTTGGTGTAAGGCATTCACAAAGCGCCTCCTTTCTTCTGCACTCAGATCCAAAAGATTCCTTCTGACTGTGAGGATGCAGAAGAAGCAAGTTACCAAAGTAATAGACACATAAGTCCAATCTTACAGGACTACTTTATTTTGCTCCTAATAATTCTGTGTAAGTCCCTTTTTCTTCAGGCATGCATCCATTTTTTATTGGACCAATCCAGAGAGTACTGAGTATGAATAGAAAGTGTTATTTATTATCGGAAAGGCTAAGCCAAATAAAAATAAAGCCCCAAAACTTGTGGTTTTAGTGTCTTTAGAAATATTGTCATAGATAATCCTCCATCCTGTTAGAGAAAAGACAAAGACTGGTCTTTGTCACACAAACTGTTCAAGACTTCAGCCAACATACTTAAGTTTGTATACTTGAGTAATACTTTACCAGAAAAGAATACTATATAGCAATTTATAATAATCAGATCTACCACTTGACAATTTAGTGAAGTACATTGTTTATGGTTGAATCTTTGTAGGAAAGATGGCAGATTCACCCGTGAATTTAAATTTAACACAGTAGAACATCTCTCTGTAACGTTATTACCTGCTGTCTACATTTAGCCCATATTGGGCTAAACTGTAACAGTTATTCTATCACTCAATGACCCTTCCCCTGCAAAGGAGTGGGATCAGGAAAATGAGAGGAGACCCACAAGTTGAAATAGTAAACAGATTCAATTAAACAACCAAACTAATACCAATGCTAGTATAAAATATACACAGTTATACTCAGCCCAGTGAATGTACAGCAGTCACAATAAATAGGAAGGCAGTCCTCAGACGGAAGAGGAGCAGAGTGAGAAGAAGCCCAAGCAGAAGGCCTCCTGTCCTCAGCAAACTTGACCCTTTATCATGAGTGTGATGTTTATGGTATCGGATACACCTGTAAGCCAGGTTATGTCACCTGCCCTGGATGACTCAAAATTGCTAATGGACTGCTGACAATGGCTGGCTTATGATTCTGTCCCAGCAAAACCTGAACAGCTGCTATTATTAATAACTGCCATATATTAGTCCTTTTGAGCAGTATATCTCAAAACTGTTAAAAAATATCAATGTCTATATACAGACAGTGAAACAAGGAAGAAAATTGACTTGTTGAAATACTAGTATATCAACAAGAGGAACAAGGTCCACAACACCTCATTCCCAGTCCAGCATTCTTCCACCTGGACTGACATTTCAGGGTAGGTTTAGACTAAGACACATGTGGAAGACCTCATAGCTATTCTTCAACTTGCACTTATTTGCATTTTAAATACCCCTTTAAAATCCATAACCATGCAAATGAGTAATAGACTATGTTGGTCTGAGAAGCAACAGATCTTCATCATGAATCAATACGAAGAATAAAAGTGATTTACATTTCATTATATAAAGTTGATTCAGTGGGTGATATTTTGACTTCATTGAAGTTTACAGAAATACTTTTATGAAACATGAATTTAATCCGTGGTCTCTGTACCCTGAAACATGCTTTTCTGTTTTGCAGAACGGAAATGATGTGCTAGCTCTGGTCACTGAAATGTTTTCTATTGTTGATTTTAAGTAGCACACTTAAAATATCCATCTAAATTTGATTTGCATAGACATCTTAACCTTTTCACTTTTCAAAAATTGTGTCTGAATCACAGTAAAAAATTTAGACTATTATTAAAGATAGGCATGAATTTAGAAGATATGAAGGCACCAAACTATATTTTATGGCTATTTTATATGGATATGCCAACAGTAATCCAATAGTTATTTCTAAAGCCTGAGCAGCTAGGGCCTGCTATATGGATGGACAGAAGAGGTGACCTCCGTGTGGAAACTTCCTAATAAGCTAATTTCCCCTGTTTAACCTCATGTTGTCATGCCTGATAAATCTGATTCACTTAGCATTTTACTGAGTGGAGAAGGATTTAATAAGTGAGAAAAACAAAAAGTGTTCTTGTACACCCTAACAAATCAGCAAAAGTTACTTTTTGCCTATCTTCAGATTTACTTTACTGAATTCTTCTGCATTAACACTTATTTTGTGCTTATTTTTCAGAATTACCATCATTGTTAATGGAAACAGGCCAGAGCATCAAAGGGTGCAACCTGGCCTAGCAGATCCATTTCATTAGTCATACTTTCTGCTTTCTAGTTTGTGTCTTGGAGCTCAAGGGATAAATACAATTCTAAGGTCTGTCCCACAGCCCTCAGTAAGTTGTTTTTAAGGAATCTTATTGTTAAGATTTTGAATTGGTAAGCAGTCATTTTTAACTTTGCTGGAACATGCACTCATGTTCATGAGTTTCCTATCTGGTGAAAATATAATGGCAGCACCAATTTCTGTTTCTGCAAGAGGCACTACACATTTGTCTTTAACACCTGCTGTTTCGCATGTCAACGGAACCCATCACTCATTTGTGGGATTAAGGATTTTACAGGATGTCAACAACACCTTTAAACTGTCACTAATAGAGACTGAAATCCTCTCTGTTCAGATGGTTTTGGCCTGAGAACAAGTATCTGTCCCCAAGCCTGCCTATTTTTAATTTTTTTTTAAATTTACCTACAATATCAAAATTTTTCCAGTCTCACAAGGATTTCATAACCATTTCAAAAAATTTAAGACACATATTTACCGGTATTCTGGACTAAACAGAAACTGTAGAACTCTCAGAAAGTCCCAGCGGTTCCTGTGCTGTTTCACCTGAACAGCTTATGCTCATGAGTTAAGGTTTTTAATGATATTGAAAGCAACTAGGTAAGCAAGAATTTACAAGGCCAGGTACACAGTTTAGAAATGTGTTGAAGGATTTGGAATCAAATTGATGCTGTCACACTTAGAGTAGTTATGAGGCATTAAACATGGTCTCTAGATATATATTCTTCCCAGACATACTTACAAGTACACATAGATGTCTATATACATTATTTAAGTAATTCCAAATAATTCAATTTTTTCAACTTACGTGCTCTATTCTGTAATGGACTTGGTCCTAATCCTGCAATGACTACAGGTTTTGCTTCTTCCTTTTACTGGGTAGTAAATATAGGAGCTTGTTACACAACCTGAACATCTCATCTACAGCTGCCTTAATAGCCCCTATGGAAACATACATTTGCTAACCTAACATAAGAGGCATTTTTTATTTTAAAGAAAAGAAATAAGCTAAGTGCATTTAGAAGCAAGCACTGCCAATAAGCAATTTTCATGTTACATTTCTGATGCTCTTACCTATGTTGATTTGTTGGCTACAGGTAGGTCCACTCCAGCCAGGGCGGCATGATCCACAATTGTAACCAGAGAAGTTACTGTTGCACCGGCAGGTTTGGTTGAAGAAGCGTATTGGCCATTGCTCACGGTCATCCCGCCCATCGTGAATGTACTGTGGGCCGTGGGGTCGTGAATCAACAGTCACCTGCACGCACCGGCCCCTCCCTGTAGACACACCACACCGGTCAGTACCTGGCCCAAACACAGGGAAATAGTCTGGGCAACACATGCCGCTCCTCAGGGACTCGATGGTAGCACACTGGCGAGGGAACTGGGCTCTAGCTCGGCCGAGCATGCCAAGTAGTGGTGGCAGGGAAAGGAGCAGCAGCACAGGGAGCTGCATGATGGTGGATCCAGCAGACCCAGCTCCTCCTAGGAGCTGGCTGTCCACGCACGCTGACTTCTTCTGTTCTCTGATGGATCACGCAGCTCCCCCTACACATACATACACAGAGAGAGAGAGAGAATGAAAACAAGAGATACAAACCTCTAGGCTACCCCTTCCACCCCAGAAAATGCCTCCAAGCCCTTCACTTCGATACACTAACAAAAGGCAAACAGCTCTGACTACAGCCACTAATGTTCTTCTCATTATCCGCACAGAAGATAGTAATTGCCTAGAGCTGTATTTGCTCATTGACTTCTAAGTGCTGCCCAAATGTTCATTCACTTAGTACATCTGCCAGCTAGATTTACTTCCCTACCACAAAATGCTAAAACCTGTCTGAGGCAGCAGTTTTTTTAACACTTCTTTTCAACTTCCCCTTCCCCCACCCTGTTCATGCCTTTCTTTTCTTTGTTTAAACTAGTGTATCTTGTTCTCCACTCAGCAGTTCCCCTCTGTGTTCCCATGCTATTCTTTAATGCCAGCTCCACCAGAAAGAGAAGCTACAAGCTTCATGCATTGTACCTGTTCTCGCTTTCTGGTACCTCTCCTCTGCTGAGATTCTGTTCTATCTCTGCACGTCCTACAGCTGTCTAACCCAAAATAAGCACTGCTAATTTCTCTCCTGGTTCAGTCTGCTTACTAATCCTTCTACCAACACAGTATGGTTTGGCCTCACCCTCCTTCCTCTATTAATCCCCTTTCTACTTCAGTGCATTTCCCTGGACTTTAAGTACTTGAACAGCACATGATTTCTTTCATGCTTATCTCCTTGTGATTTTACAAGTTTTAGCAAAGGTCAGAGACAAATACTTGAATTCAAAACAGAACAACTGTGAAGTGTTGGTTTGTTGGTTTTTTTTTTTTTTTTTTTCCTTTTAATTACTTACAAAGAAAGGCTCACTTGAAAACAGACAAAGAACACTGGGGAAATTCACATTTAACAAACATTTTTTTAAAAACCTAAAATTCTTCAAATGACATTTTCAAGATCAGGGAGAAGTAAGTGACAAAGATATGTTATTTAAAAAATGTAACACTCCAATCTTAAACTTAGAGCTTTCAGTTTAACTATTTATTTTGGTAATCTAATAAAAAGATAATGATCATATTTGGAGTATCTTGAAATGCTAAATTCTAAGCAGGTGATATGAAGGGTAATGAAAAGAAGAAATAGACAAAAACAGTCTCTGGAATGAACAAAATGTGTCTCTGTTCTTTGCAAGGTAAATTTCCACTGAGCAAAACTGGGCTTTCAAGCTCTTTCTTTCTGATCTATCCATAAGGATGGTTTTCAGTGGGGTGAGGATATTTATCAAGAACATCTTAACTGGCACCAAGACAGCACATTAACAAGTTTTCTGGGAAAAGGTTCAACCACAATGTAACTGAAATCAAGTAGAAATTGGATTACCTACTCCTTCTTCTGATTCTCTATATGCAAGTCAAAATGTGAGAATGCACTTTATTCTGGAAGGCCACATAAATAGTTTTTGGTGTGTTTATTCTTGCCAATCTGCTATGGATCACAGCAGTGAACCTTGCCATCTGTGGCATGTATAGCCAAACATACTATAGCTTGCTTCAGTGTAGGACCAAGGCTTTTAGTGAACTTCTCCATGTCTTCAATTAATTTTCCATTTGCAGACAGGAATATTTGATAGTCCTTAAATGAAAATCTTTCATTTTCTGGCTTTCATTTTATTCTCCATTTGAGCATATTTTCTCTTCTTTACTAGTCTGTTCTGTATGCTACTTCTTTCCAAGCTTAAACCTTTTCTCTTTAAAAATGTCTTTTAGGGACACGTGACACAGATTCACTGTTATCACATCAGAAGGTAAACCAGAGCTAATAAAAAAATTCTTGAGATTTTTATCTGAAAAGAACTCCCAGATCAAAGAAGAAGCATACAGGTTTTAGCTATGAATATTTAGCAAATACAGAAAATTCATAAGCTTAAAAGGGACAAATTCTGCTCTTTAGACAATACTCCAGTAAAAAAGAGCAAACAGATATACTGACTGGGGCTGGCTGGCATTATAAAACTTCTCCTTATACTGGTGGACTTGATGTAGATCTGTTAGCTTTCTGTGTAGCCAACGTCTATGAATTTTGTTCAGTAGACTACTAGAGCTGCACAGCTGAGGATCATTTCCCTTTGCCCGAGATGTTCCCCTGGGTACCCCATTGGAAATCTTGCTGAACAGTTTGGCGGTATGCAATCCCTTTTATACTCCCCTACTGTGCTTGGAAAGATTTGACCTTGGAGACTATCCAAATGCACAACATCTCTGTTTCTGTGGCTTTGTTTAGAAATGGCTTGTCTACATAAGCAGAGTAAGGAGGAAAAACTTGGTGCATGAACCCCTATCTCACTAATTGTGTGGACCAAAAGCCCTGCAAAGAGGGTTAGTTAATATGCTAGACATTTGCATATATTTTTTTACACATTTTTACACAATTTTCCTTGTGTAGACGTTAGTTCGTAATGCTGAAAACAGGCCTTTATGCAGCCACATGAGGTTTATCTGTGGCCTATAGCCTAACCTACTGCAGAATGTTATGAAAATACAGGCAGTTCTATTTGTGCTTTAGTGGTAATGAAAGCTGATAAGCTGGTTCTCTTACCTCATGCTGTTAGCTATACAGTCAACCATCACTTCTCTGGGAGCTATCCTATAGTTTTTGCAGAGTGCTCAATATTTAAAGATTCTAGCTACTGTAGTTTATTGAGATTTTTGTTCATAGATTCATAGAATGCCAGGTTGGAAGGGACCTCAAGGATCATCTGGTCCAACCTTAAGTGTAGTTTAATTGAGATGGCCCAGCACCCTGTCAAGATGAGTCTTGAAACTGTCTAATGTAGGGGAATCCACTACTTCCCTTGGGAAACTATTCCAATGTTTAATTGTTCCCCAATCTCAAGACCCATAGACCCATAGACAAATCAGATTTTATCAACTTTGCCTAAGTTGCATGGAAAGTAGTTCGATGTTATTACTCTTATTTGTGTACCACCTCTGGCATAACGACACAACACAGTAAGTGTTTGTGAACTGAATATTGGAGTAGTCAAGTGCATTAATTTAGCAGTGGGCAAGTAAGTGTTGGAAATGAAGGTACAACGGTGACAACCTTCATCATGTCAGTCTTAGCCCTCTCTTCTGAGGGTTTGGAAACCAACAGCCTCATCTGCAGCTGGTGTAAACTGATCCATGATTTACATCACCTGTGGATCGTAGCTAAATCTTAGATGCCTTAGCTTATTTTTGTTAGTTTCTAGTGTCATTGGGTATGTTATTTTTTCTTTTTCTTTTTCCTTATAGGTACCATGATTAATCAATCTTTTTACAAAATACGCAACGTCCTCAGCTTACAGAGCTAGCTTTGAATTATTTTAGTTTCTTTTTCCTTCTCAGTAGAAGAAAATAATGCTGCTTTCAGGAAAAAAGCAGATCTAAATTTCATTTATATGGAAAGTGAGGGCTTTGAAGATGAACTGTCTGTTTCCTATGTCTATACACCTCGGTACAAACAACAAATCTTCACAAAATTTGGGTTCACATATGAATCCAGATGCTGCATGGGATTTTTCTTTGTGAAAAGCAAGTTACCAGAGCATACTTAATCGTCATCTGCATCTAGGTGTGCAAATATGAAAACGTAATTTTCCAGAATGAAGCTGTATCTATTATATAATAAAATTTAAGGAAAGTTATATTTAATTCTTCAGATTCTAAACATATTAAAGTGAGTATTGGAAGTTTTTGTCATCTTTTCACTTGAAGTAGGAGATATCATTTCAGGTATTTATATATAAAACGTAAATTTCTATTCACTGAACATGATATACATTTCTAGTGTTTTGTACAAGAACTGATATGTTGTTTACACAGATGGCTCATTTTTGCTTTGCTCTGTAGCTACACATAAATAAAATAAGGTTTACTGAAAGTGCAGGCAAGTTGTCAGGAGAAGAGTACTGGAAAAAAGATACTTCTGTCAATCATTTTAAAAGTAAACTTGCATTTTTCATGGAAAGGCATTACCTGAGATGGCAGGTGTGCTAGAATTTGCCGTTGGATCGTATAGTACTGCAAGACCTTTACCTCAGCTTGAAAATGTCAGTATTTCTTGAGATGTGGCATAACCTGTGATGTATATACTGGAAAATATGAAATGACATTTTTCTTTTTTCTGACTAAATGAGGCTTTCACAGGCAAAGTTAAAGAAACAAGGTCACTTTAACCATTCCTTCTTCCCTCCCCTCCAAACAAGGAAAAAGTTCAATTGAAGTTTTCAGGGCTTTTCCTAAGGACATTAGAAGGCAAAACTGGAAGACCAGCTAGCTCCTCATTAAAACTGACAGAACCTCTAAAATATCTGTGAAGAACCCGAGTAGGTTCCCGTATTCTGTCAGCACCCTGAGTACATACTCACTGGCATACATTAAGGTGCTTGGTAGGACAAGTTGAAGGTTCGCTCCATCACTGATGAGAAGCCAGAAGCTTGGGATGACCTCCTTCCCTGGGGAGCAGCTTTTTAGCAGAGGCTGTCCCTGCTGCCCCTGCTGCCCCTGCCTGAACTGTTGCAGCCGTGAAGCAGCTGTGCCTGTGCATAGGCTGACTGACATTCACCCTCACCTCTTGGCTTCCTTCCTGTGGGGAGCAGCCAGCCTTTGCTCCTTTGTGAAACTTTCACCTTCCAGCCTTGTGTCTCCATCATTGTGAGGGTGTCACTATGCTCCGTGACAGCTGATCCATGCTACCAGTGGGGAGAATTTGGCACTCTGCACTTTGCTTGTGCTTGAGCTGTGCTTTGGCATCCCTCAGTAGCCATGTTTACATATTATATATTTCATCACAGTGTAATGTTTCATGGTTAGATAACTGAAATTGAGAAAGAGTATGGTGAGATCACACAAAACGAATTGGTAAAAGTTGTGAATTCAATTATTTGTGCTTTTACAATCTCCAAACAGATGTTCATTTCTGCAGGAAAAGTATATATTTTAAGCCACAGATTACATGAAATGTCCTGATTACAGTAGTAGTTTTGCAGCAAGTCCAGTAGTATCTTTTACAGGAGATAGCATGGCTACAACCCCTCGGATCATTAATTTTAATATGATTTCTGGTAAGATGTTTCTTTGAAAAGCATTTTTCTGGGAAAAAAAAATAAATTCCATAGATTTCAGTTTTGAGAAGAAATTTCAGAATTTAATAAATTTTAACAGATTTTGCAGTTTTAACTATAATATCATTCCTTTTTTACTTCAGTAAGCTAAAGGAATCTAGACTATCATGTGAAGTGAACTAGGCAAATTTTGGAACCAATTGACAGTATCTCATATCTTAAAAAGTAACAAGTTTAGTAGCAAAACTCTTTGAGAAACAATGAAAAAGTATATTAATAAACAACCTAACTTTGGAGTTTCCAAAGAAGCAGGGCTTTTTAATAAGTGCGTAGAGATTGATGGCACTAACAGCGCATTTCAAAATGACTTGAATGCATTTTTGAGTAAATGTCAAGGTCCTGAGTTTGACAGCACAAATATTTTACAGCTTATTTAATTCATTTTTCCTCAGCTTCTACCTTTTTATTCAATACTTTTGAAGAAATATCTCTTGATGTGTGTGAATCAAGATGGAAAAATGAAGTCTGGCTACTCACAAGTACAAGCCAAGTTTTCCCATACTGTATGTTGATTAGTGTCCATTGATGAATGTGTACCAGCCCAAAATGAAGGACTTCCTTGTCACATGCATTCACTTCATCAGGAAGAAGTAGCCAGCATGCACTAGTGGTATTGGATCCTATGTTTATGTTTTTTTTGATCAGAGGCCTGTCTTCTTTTTCTTTCTGCCTTAATCCAGTCTTCTAGATCTGCTCTTTCTCTTTCATTCTTTCTAGTATACCACCCTTCATTTTCTGTTTTTGTGGTTCCATTTTTGTGCTCTAGAGTTTTTTCTCTGTGATGCAAGCACCTATCTTTGGGGCCTTAGGTTGTTTCTTACTGCTTGCCCCTACAGGGGTCCTGAATAATGCCTTTTCTCTTTTGGTTATGGCATTCCGAGGCCTTTCTGGACAATCCTTGGTGCCCCTAGTTAAGTGCAGGCCTAGTTCCAGTTCTGAACTGGATATAGCTCTCCTCAAGTCAATACAAGTATAATATCACATGTGGGGGCAGGGCTCAGATAGCCACATGTACTCAAGTTCACTGGTTCTGTATCACCTCCAGCTTCAGCCAGTTTTGTTACTGGTTTATAAAGCAGAGTACCATGTATGATTACAATGAAGCCTTCATCTGTATTTCTGTTGTCTTTTTCTGATTAAATTGTCTGTTCTTTTGGTGTTTTCCTCATCTCTGTTTCTCACAAAACCTTACTTGTTTTTCCTTGCTTTTCTAATATCCTGTTAGCTTTTGTACTAGTGACACTCATTTATACAGAGACTTTAAAAGTAATTGAGATGTTTCAATACATAAATTTTCACTTTTTCATTTTTTTTTTTTTCCCAACTGTTGAATGTTATACTGCCGATTATTTAAACTGGAATGTTTTTAAGAATTACAAAAGAAGCAGAAGCAGCTGTCTAGACCTTAGATGCTGACATCCAAGGAACTAAATCACAGAATGAAAGGATCACTCAGGCTGGAGGGGATCTGGTCTCATTAGTCTAACCTCCGGCTCAAAGAAGGCTTGGTGCTGAATTCTGAACAGTTCACTCAGGTCTGTATCCAGCTCAGAAAACTGAGAGGATTGAGATGGCACAGCCTCTCTGTGCTGCAGTTCCATTGCTGGGCTGTCCTCAGGGTGGCTGGTTTTTTTTCCTTACTTTAGACTACAACCTGTTCCGTGTTTTGGAAGCCAACATTGGTAGGCTGCTGTTGGGTGCCCTCAAAGCTGTCCTTTCTCCTGGCTGAAACACCTCCAGTCCCACAGCCTCTTCTTGTGGGGCAAGGGCTCAAGCTCTGTCATCTTGGTGGCCACCTCTGAACTTATTCTAATGTGGGCATCAGATGAGCAGAGAGGACAGTCCATCTCCATACCCCAGTGCTGGTCCTGGCCCTTCTGGCCCCAGGCTACACCCTTGCAAGGCTTTGCCTCGCAAGGGCAGATCTTGGCTTCATCATTGCTGAATTCCATGGTGTTCTGTCAGACCTTTCTTGCCCCTGTCCAGGTCCCACTGGACTGTAGGTCTCAAGTGTGGTGACTGGCCCCCTTTTGGTATCAACTGTAAATTTGTTGTACTTGCCCTCTGTCTCCTCCTCTGGGTCACTGGTAGAAATGTCAAGCAGTACAAGTTCCATGACACGCCCTGTGGTACTCCTCTTGTTACCCACGAGAACACGAGCACATTTTCCTTGGTTGGCTTTTTACTGTTAGTATGAAAGTAGAAGCTCTTCTGCTTTCTCCTGATGTCACTTGTAAGTTTTCAACTTTGCTGAGCTTTGGTTTTGCCTAACGCCATCCTAGCATGCCTTAGCAATGCTTCTTCGATTTTCTTTTTTTGTTGCCAGTCTCTGTTTCCACCTCCCATACACATTCTTTTTTCACCACAGCTCTTCTGAGTTTCCTGTTTTGCTATGTTGAGCTCTTGCAGTTCCTTTTCCTTTTTCCATCAAGAGGGCTGGCTCTTGTGACTAAAGGATGCTGTCCTCACGACCTGTTAGATATTCTTTGTCCTTTGCTGCTGCCTTCAATGGGACTTGCTATACCAATCTATGAATAATCCAAAATCTCCTTTCCTCAGATTCAGAGTCTGTGCTCTGCTGCTCTCATTCTTCTCTCCTCTGGACCTTGAACTCTACTGTTTCATGGTTAATACAACCATTAGTTATCCTTATTAATGAATAATTCTTCCTTATTAATGAATAACAGATCCAATTGTGTGCCAACACTTATTGGCCCATTGAGTACCTGTATTCTTGATGATCTCTTGATATACAGAAATCTTATACAGAAATTTTCTTGACCATGCTGCCTTGCATGACTTGAGACTTTGAGACTTCCTCCAGTGGTCTGAAGAAAGCTTTTCCCACTTCTGCCTTCTGTTTGGGTGGATATACTTCCACCATAATGTCACCATTATTGGCCTGGGCCTGAGAACAAGCTTCCACGTAGACTGTAATCCAGCCCATTAAAAAGCATACATTTGAACTTTTCCTTCACACATAGGGCAACCCCTTCCTCCTTGTCATCCTTGCCTGTCTGTTCTGAACAGCCTGAATCCTACTATCAGAGAACTCCAGGACTGTGGATTGTCTCAACCATGAGGAAATGCAGAGGATGAGTAACATCCTCACCCCCTCTACTCTCCAGAGAAGACTTCTGAAGGGTCTCCTGTTGTTTACACTCAAATGCTTTCATTTTGGATCAGCTAAGTGTCTCTTGTCATAAATGTCTGAGACAACAAACTAGGCATCATTGAAGGACAGCAATGAATACCACACATCGCGAGGAAATGTCGGTTTCTTTCTGAAATAAACCTGGATCTGAAACAGGAGCTATTACTCGGATGAAATTCTCATCTTTCCTGCAGCAGCCTCCTGATAAATACATTAGTACATTAGTACATTTTCAAAGTAGGCTGAAAGTCTAAGGCTGGAATACACACATCTGTTTGTTTAGAGTATGAGAACAGTATTCATTTGTAAGCTACGTTCTTGAACACATGAAAAGTCATGTGATTGCAATGATACTGCCTCCTGTATTTTTATTCTTGTGAAACAGTACCTTAAAGAATCGTTAAAGGTCACTGCTAAGAGACAGATCCTTATCAACCAAACTCATAGAGTTCGGAAAGAGATAGTGGAAAGAGATAGTGGAAAAAGGTTCTCTGTTCAGGTAAGCCATCTCTTTGCAGTTCTTCATTTGCCATAGGCTTGTTCAGTTCTGCATGTTTGAATACACACTTTACATTTTGAGGTTTAGGCTATTTCTTCTAATTTAAGCCGGTACATCCTAACAGTACAAAGCAAGGCTAATGTAAAGCAGAGCTAAATTCACCTAATATATTTTTTCCTGAAAAGCAGTGGAAAAAAAGAAAATAAAAGAACAGCCTATAATATTATTGTTTTTCTAGCATACAAGAAGCAAAAACAGTCAAAACTAATATCTCAAGGCATTGTTAGACAGTTGCAGAAACTACACCAGTTAGCCAGATTTCAGGAAATTATACTGAGGTTTCATTAACAGAACATGTGGATGCACAAGAGTATGAATTTATAAACAAATTATGGAATGACAGGGCAACAAACAACAATATTGTTAATTGGTATAAAGCAGATAAATATCTGTTTGTAATTGGAAGCATAACCAATAGGAAATTTATTGTTGGAAATCTTTTACTCAGATTAGTATATGCAGTAAAATTGATACAAGGTGATTCTACTGATATTTGTCATCCAAATTGTAAAAGTACATAATCATAAGAAGCACATGAAAGTCTTATTTCTTCTAGCTGCATAAACTTCAGGTTTTAGCAGATTACCTCTGACTAGAATTGGTGAGTACAACTACTAACATCTAAACCTTAGGATTCTGTTAACCAATTTGCTGTAGGGGTAAAGACAGTGTGCCAGTTTCAGATAACGCAGATCAGCATAGCTCCATTGCTGCTAATAACACATAGAATTACAGTGAACCTGAGGGAACTTGGCAATTTACAATGAAGACTTGGCTTATTGGCTTAGGTTAAGTTTAGTTGGCTTGTTTGTTGACAAGAACATCACAAATGTATTACTCACTGTTACAAGAAATTGCAGTGACTCCCAATTAGTTCTACTATGTTTTCTCCTAGTCTATAGTTTCTTTTTTTTTGTTAGACAATAGGAAAGCAAACCAGTGGTCAACATGAAACTCCACTTAGTGCAATGTTACAGAATTGGAAATACCGTTCTGAAAGAATAGAAATAAGAACATCTTTTTGCATGCTTTGGATTATACATGAGGTTTCTACACACTCCTTAAATAATTTAGGCCCCTCCTCATGCCTTGCTTTTGTTGTGCCAGATTTTGAAAACCCCATACTTCCTCAGGTACATCTCATATGTAGAGCAGGATTATTATTTTTTTCTAGGAAATCATGTAGATATTGTATTGTATTCTACTGTAAGATTGAAATCTGGATTAATGATAGTTAAAATAACATTCATCTTCAACCAGCAGACTGAATGGTGTTTTTCTCAGATTCCTTCTAACAACGTTTTTTTTCCCACAAATAAGGTTAATTCTATTTTCATTGGGAGAAAATTTATATTATTCTTACTGAAAGCCAGACCAACTGTAAATTTATATACAGGAAAAATAAATAAGGAAAAGGACAAGATTTTTCTCCAAAGTTTTGGATAACTTTATGAAAAAAAAAATCAGCTCAAATAATATTTTAAACAAATTGATGTTGCTTTTCTTAAAATGCCAAATTTTCATAACTAGTGTCACATAGACTATAAACAGTTTAAAGCAGAGTAAATAATTTCAATCATCTCTACTTCATGAAATTTGTTAAATACTGTTCCATTGAACTAAACAAAAGTTTTAGTCACTGTACTTAAATACGTTTCATAATAATGCTAATAATCTCTGAATACGTTCTCCATATTCTATCATGTTTCTTATTCTGGAACGGTATCAATGAGCTTTAGTATGTCTCAAAGATGAAATTGCCATTCAGTGGCATCTGCAAAGCAAAATGCAGAAAATGTAGTCTATCTCTGTGGTTCAAGAGTTCACCTTCAACAGGGAAACATATAAGTGATTGGAGACTTTATTACTTTCACCAAACACAGTCTAGTGCCTAGAGACAGATCTGCAGTTTCAAAATGATGCAATAGAGGTGATAAACTACTGTCTACAGAGAAATGAGTGAGACTAGGAAGAGTGTTGCAGATAGGCACAAAATGAAAATATGCAGCACTCCTCTAGGAGTTTGAAATAGCTCCAAAATAACAGACATCACCATTGCCTCTTGAAGATATACATAAGATTTAAGAGCAGTATTTCAGAGAAGCAGTTGACTGACAAAGGTGTGAGATTGGATAGAGCTTCCAGAAAGCAGAAAAGGTGGTATTTTTTTTTTATCCTGAGTTTACAGAGCGATACATACAATGAGCCGGTAGTCATGACTTTTACTTATAAGTGACTGTTGATGAAATCTGACTTTTTTAGCAACCTAAGGTGAAGGAACTAAGGTATGTTATAGATCTAGGGACAAACTTGTTATTTAAGCTGGCTTTGTGTTTTGAGGATATACAGTTAAGATAGCGTTTTGGTGGGCACACTGCAGTGGGCACACTGCAATGGCAGCCGGGCAACATAAGTCTCTCTGTATAACTCTGTATAACTTTAATATAGGAAGTTGTCTAACATACTTGCATGTGGTCATTGAACCCAGAATGGCTGTTGATGAGGCTAGGAGGTAGTCTCTTCACACAGAGATTACGTTTAGAGGAATTAAGTTGTCCATTACCAACAGCACCATGAACCTGTCAGCCTCCCCCATGCTCTCCGTTATTCACCTACCAGTGCAGTGTTCAGGAAATTCCTTCTCCTCTGCCTGCACTCTGAGGAGCTATGTATCAAGGGGGCTAGCATCATGTGCTTTGTTTTTATTGTATAATCCCGAGCTACTGGAGTAAATGGGAGTTTTGCTGCTGATTTAAAAGTCAGCAATGAAAAAGCCATAATCCAAACAAATCTGAAGTAAAACAAACCCTAAACATGCTAACTGATTCTATTGATTTATGTTATCTTTTTTCTTGCCCTTTCAGGCTGAATCATCTTCAAGGATGAAGATAGTGTTCCTCTAATACATTTTATCCATTATAAAGCACCATGAAATTGAAGGTACAAGAGGCCAGATCATTGTTTGGAGTAAACTGTCATAACTCCAACAGAGTATACTGTTCAGGATATGGCCACACAAGTCCAAGAAGCTACAGTGATTTATATTTAGTGAGAATCAAGTCCTCTGTGCTTCAAGAAACTGAATCTATATTTTACCCTTTGCTGAGATGTTTTTTTTGTTGTTTGCCTAAAAAACAAGCTTCCAACATTTTGAAGTGGAAGATCTATTGGATTATACTTACTGTCATGTGGCATTTTGTTCTTGGCTGTGAAAATGTAAAAAATACTGGCAGAAGATTAATTTTTTCTTGTATTCATGTTATTCTATTGATAGCCACATAGCCCCTCTTCTGAAGCAAACAATGCACTGAGTAATAATGATCAATATCTTAAGTTTCACAGATAAAAACACTTTATAGATAATTATTGTATCAAGCTAATATGTTATTACTTTATAAATTACCTTTAATAACATATTTGTCAGATCTTTGACATATTTGCAAAGTAGGCGGAAAACAGAGGCTTGGGGCAGGGAAAGCCACTTGGCTATTTAGAGAGAAGATACAACTCATGTTACTGTCTCCAGGGTCAATGCTTTTCTCAGAGCTCATTGAAATGAATAGTAGTCTTTCTTTTGACATTGCTGGACTGTAGACCAGATCCATCACAACAAACAGAAATTCCTAATATGCAATGACAAATGGCTTGCTCTATGAAACAGAATGTTAAATCCCCCCATCAAGCTCTATGAGTTAGCTTAATAGCTTTGATGAAAATCACTTAAGTTTTACTGGTTAAATGGGTGAAGATCTTCTAGTATTAAGTAAACTTGGTGATACTTTTTGTCATGCTTTGGAAGTAGCTGAATTAGAAGTTGATGCTGGTTCCTTAGAAATTAAGACTAGAAGACACAAGTGAAATGCTCTTGATTAGAGGAAAAAGAGGTGCTTGTTATTATTTTTTAAATGGTGTATCACTATATAAATAATTATTTTGCATTTTTATAGCTACCTTAAATCAAGTCTCAAAACTTAGTCAAAATGTATGAGGCAAAAACAAGGGAGGCTGCTGCAAGTGATAAGAATGGCACTGTCCTTTAAGACTATCCTTTGCCACTGCACAATGCTAACTTTTTACTTACTGCAAGAAATATCTGCTGATCCATTTTGAAACTGAAGTTCGTGTTTGTTATCTATGAATATCAAAGTTCTAGTGAAACTTTTTTGCAACAAAATGATATAGTCCTTGATCAACATTAGTATGAACAAATGTTTTATACCCGCCTAAGTGTGTTTCACAATTTTCAGTCAAGTAGAATAGTTCCCTTCATTTCAAGATGCAGATTGTTTTGATGCTGTTACTGAGCCATTCGTTCTGAAAATGGGGCAGTGTTTCATTCCAGTTGTGACTGAAGTTGATATATATTGAGAATTTATGCTAAGGAATACTAAAGCCCATAACTCTAACTAAAGCCTTGGGAGTTTCATTACTGAGCAGTCCTGAAAGATCTCACTAATACTTGCAAGTAGCAAGGTCACAGTTCAGATCTAAACCTTTGAGGTACCTGAAAATCCATATAGGATATTCATATTATCCTCTACTGCATAATATCAACTATCTTATCAGCCTGAAAAAAAACTTGTTTCTTTTATAAAAACTTATTAGCCACTGCAACATAGTAGAAACTCGATATATTAAAGTCTAACAAGCTAGGAAATACAGCTTTAACTTCTCTGCAAACTTACTGAATTTCTTAGTATTGTCTAGGTTGTTTTAATGTTCTACTTTTGTTGTATTTAAAAAAAAATTCCCTGAGCAAACCAGAAAGAAGTACTGACATACCTTCCATTATGTAAGCAATTAATAAAAGAAAACATGCTGAAATATTTTTGATGGTGAAACTGTCACCAGAAACCTTTCATTAAATGAATACCTAAAAAATGAGACAGGACACATTAAAACTGAACTTAGAGTGTCTCACTTCACAGAAAAAAAATACTGATATGAAATCTGATTCCACCACTAATGGCCAAAACTGTATATATGCATTTCAGGCAAGGATCATAAACTACTTCTAAATGCCATGAGCACTAATGGCTCCAATATACAGAAAGATTTAGTGGTGTGTCACAGATACCCTTTAAAACTTTATAATTCTATCTATTGACTAGAAGGTGCTGTGATAACTTCTGAAGAAAATGACTGAGCAAAGAACTCAAGAGGGTCAAACAACCATGCAGGGCAAATAGGTATATACTTATGTACATATATATCTTTAGAGAATGTTGAGCTATTTGCTAAATGAAATATTCCTAAGAAAGGTGACTACTGTAAATACATTTTCAGTTTCTCAGAGTAAGTTGATCTTTTTATATAATAATCTTTCTGTCATTGATTTTGTGTCAGACATAAATGAAAGGATATTTAGACACAGTTTGTTGCTTATATATATCTGCATTTTTTAAGTTAAGTTGCTGATATGCTTGTGATAGATCCTGGAAGGAAAAGAGTCCTCTTTTTTTAGGGACTTTATTCACTTTAAGTTTTTGCTTTTTTTTTTTTTTTTTTTTTTTTTCCCCCTAGGATTGATGTGAAGTTGACCTGCCTAGTCATCCTCATTTTTCCTTTTGCATACTCTTTCACCTTCAGCTCACTTGCAGCCTGCTGGAATCTGAAGAAGAAATGATCCCTTGCAGAATTTTCAGTCTTGTTTTTAATAAAAATACCAATTTTTTGTTGAATCTTGCAAAGTTCTTGGCATCAGCAACACCATTTTTCATTGAACTGAGATACTTTCATGCATTTTGTACAACTTTTCAGTGTATATAAAGAACATGTTTGTTCATCTAGGGTTAGACTTGAATGCAGGGAAAACAATGACATAACTCTAAACCAAATATTGTCAAATACAAGAAATGCAAGATGACTTCCCCAAAAATTTAATCTAGTAAACAAAGACATTTTTGCTAATAAAAGAGAAGACTAACATTCCTCTCTAGTGTTGCAGTTTCTTTACACTTCCTAGGGCTTTTTTGAATGCATTGGAGCATTTCTGAGGTACTGTCTTACAATTTCCAGATGAAAGTTCCTCTCTTGGTTCACTGCTACTTCCTCCCATAAGACTACAAGTGCCTTAGTCATGTTTACCATTGCCTTTTTAAGGCAGAGTGTGGGCAGCACTGGGCTCATTGATCTATTGATCAATCAATTTTTATTATTGCATTTAGAAGCCTTGTCTTGGTGTCAAATACTGTAAAGAACACAGAACAAAATCAAACCTGACATAATATAAGAAGCTGTAGATGTACAGAAACAGAAAAAAACACACTGAACACTACTTATCATGCTAAAAGGCCATAGCTGCAGCAGAATAGCATACTAGCTATTACTAGTCTTTTTGGTGGACATTGCAGCTAGGAAAATTTGGACAAGATAAATGAAAAAATATTATACGAGGGTATAGGCAGTCTTGCCCAGTCTGAATGACAGGCAGGGAAAGAAGATAGCATTCAAAAAAAGGAAAATGACATATGACCCTGTGGGAGATAAAAATAGATGACATAGTCATTCCTAGGAGTGAATGAAACACAGTCAGTAGGGAGGGAAATAGGCAGGGGAGGCTCCTTTAAGAGAAGAAGATTAGCTTTTGCTTGATAGGGCAGGGAAATCAATGGGAAGGATGGAAAAATACTGACATGAAATTTAAAAAGACCATGTAGCATTTGAATATCACTCCAATCTGAGAACTTCATATGTTCATGTTTTCAAGGGTTGGGGCTGGGCTGGCCACTAGATGAATGACACATGCTCTCTGTTAACCCCTCCTCCTTCCCAAAAGGGAAGAGAAAGAGAATAAGGGAGAAAGACTTGTGGATTGGAAAATAAAACCAAAACAGCTTTAACGAAAATGGTAACAATAAAATAGAATATATACATATATAAAAAACAGATATTGAACCCAACCCACCTGATGGCAATTACATTACAGCCACCACTTATGCTGTGGAGCACTGGGGAAGTCTCAGACTGGACTCAGTGGCAGATGGGAACCAGATTCAGGAGCTGGATTCTGAAACTGGATTCAGGAACACACGAATCAGAATCAAAGGCAGGAGAGACAGAGTCCTCTTTGGGTGGCCACCATTGAAGAAGAGAGCTTGACTCTCATGATCACTCAGCTTTATACTGAATATAACGTATATGGGATGGAATACCTTGCTTGTTTAGGGTCACTTGTCCTGCTTGCTCCTCCCTACAGGTGTGACCTCTTACTTTCTGCACGGCCAATGTGGTACACAAGATTTAGCAGTGACTTGTCTCCTCAGGAGCAAGTATAAGCAAGACCCTTTCTGCATACATCAATCATTGGTAGTAACTGTAAACATCAAGCTTTATCACTGTTAGAAGCAGACGCTGTTTGCAAAGATATGTCATTACCTTCAGAAAGTGTAATTAGAAGAGAGTGAGCTGAAAAGTAAAATCACTGAATGGAATTAGTTCTGTTTTAGCTCAAACCAGGACACACATTAAAGAGAAAAATCTCCATAACCATCACTCTGTGAAATGGTTAATTGTAAAGTAGGGCTTACAAACAGTGTAGAATTTGTCCATGTGCATAACAAAAGGGTTTGGTTCTGAACCTGCATTAATTGTTATTCACTGTTGTCCCCAGAAAAAGTACTAGTAACTACTGAGTTAATTTGGAATAATACAATTCATTATGTTCTACTTATAGAGAAACACAGTATTTATAAAGGAGTATATAACTGGGAATAACATTATGACAAGTAGAGAAAAAGTAATATTAATTTTAAAAACACCTGAATGTTTGAGAACAATATCAGATTTAATGATGTGATTTCAATATCTGAAAAGCCATTCAGTAATGTAAAAGCTGAATTAGAATTTAAACAAGATTCAAGTCTATCACTGACTATCTACAACAGGTATATAAAATCTATAATTAATTTGCAAGAAAGGGAAAAATATTTATTGAGTCTGAGGAAAGATAGATTTTTTCTCCTGCAGAACAAAGTGTTACTGTGTTACAAAGTGTTACAGTATAAAAACATAGATGGACAATGTATTTATATAAAAATAAATAAAACATATCACTTAAAAATCACAGTTCTTGCCACATCTCTGTGTTGTGTACCTCACATATCCAAGAACAGCTATTCTTATTAGGAAAGATAGACTTGTTAAAGAGTCTGCAAATTAATCTTAATGTCAAAATTTTAAACAAAGCAGTTTCTTTTAAAACTAAATATAGCACTCTGAATTTTATATATATTTGCAATTAATATTAATTGTAGTAGGATATGATGCTCAGACAATAAGAAAAGTACAACTTTTCAGAAATAAAAAGTGATGTGCTTTGGAGTTGTGCTCACCAATACATTTCCAAGTTATCTTGGTCTTCTGTGGCCACAGAGTGCTCTGAATGCAATGTCATTTTGGCAGCAAGTGTCCATATAATATATGGCTCACAGGCAGGAATAATGTAATGAATTTAGATTGTTAACTCAGTAAATATCAAGACTAGATGATCAGATGGACTTGGTAAAGCTTTTTCACAATATTTCACCAAACAATATTTTTACATCTGCCTTTATAAATAAATGTGGTCAGAAAAAGTAAAACTAAATAAACATAAGTTATATATGCATTTTTTACTGCTACTGGAGAGAGAAAAAGAAGATTGATGACCCTTTTAAAATCATCTTTCAGGAAAGATGTTTATTGAAAGAACAGGAATTTAGAGATACTATCAGAAATTATTTAATCAATGTGACAGAGAATAGGGCTTGCTACACGCCTGTCTGAAAAGATGCCATTGAGTATCCAGGGAATTTGGGGTAGGGGGGAAGGGAAAAAAGTCAGATGTATGGATAGCTTTCTCCTCCACTTCATGAAGACTTCTTCGGGGAGATGTCCTGGAAACAGTATTGCTGAGATGGTACAGATTTGATTTAGAGAACTTCTGCCTCATTCCCTGATCTCTTCAAATTGCAATGAACTCCTATAGCTATATTTCAGCATTAGTATGGAAGCTCAACTGGTACTAAAAGGCAGTTGTGGCCGTGTATCACTGATCAGTAATTTCTGCAAGAAGGCTCTGACAGTGGAGAGCTACTAGCATGCTTGAATTCTGAAGTATCTGTATTATGGGTCAGAAAAAAAGGCAATTTTCCCTTTGAAAGCATCAAAGCCTTTTGGTTTTTTGTGTTGCACTAAGTTTATATATTTCTTCAGACTGTTTTTGCTTTTAAGGGTTGAACTGAAACAGAAATGTGCTATATATAAAAGAACATAAATGCCTGCTGAGGCTCAACATGACAGCCAGTATGGATCCAGCACCAGGGCTAGGATTTATCGTGTCTAGCTGTGGATGCCAACACCTGAACTACTCACTGTAGGCTCACTTTACAGTCAACAGTAAGAAATGGGTACTTCCAGAATGCAATGTATCTCATTCTAAAATAAATGTATAAAACAGGTTAGATGAATCACATTCTAAGAACACCTGTTTCCCTCCATTTACTGCAATGACATCCACACACAGCTAATTTGGGTATGGAAAACTGAAGTTAACTGACAGGAATTGAACTTTGACCTCCTGAGTAATAGTTTTATTCAACAAATCCTACTGACATTTGTTTATACTGCACATTTGACATCCTTTTGCATATGTAAAAATTTCTGGATTTCAATTAGACCCTACAATGACCATATGAAGTGACTTTTAAAGACATCTGAAGTGATTTTTCTCCTGTTAAAAGATGTCTATAACATTAGACCTAATAAGTTTATTCGCAATAAAAGATCAGTTAGTATCTTAGATTTAGTAAAACCATGCTACAGTTATGATATGCTTTGGGAGGCTGCAAACCTAGTTGTAGGCTTAGCATTTTTGCAAAAGCTAAAATATTAGGTCCCTATATTAACAGGCAGTAACAGGTATATGTAAGTTTGCATCATACCTGCAGTGTGAGATTTTGCAGTATCATTGGCAAATCAATGATTAAATGGGGTTTGCTAGTAAAGATGACAACCCAGCTGGTAAGCAGCTTGGCAGAAAAAGACCTAGGGTTCTTGACAGAGATTGAGTTGAATATGAGCCACAAATGTGCCCTTGCCACAGAGAAGGCTAATGGGATCCTAGGATGCATTAAACAAAGTATTGCCAGCACGTCAAAGGAGGTGATACTTGCCCTTTATTCAGCACTGATGAGGCTGTATCTGGAGTCTTGTGTCAAGTTCTGGGCTCATCGATGCAAGGTAGACATTAACATACTGGAGAGAGTTCAGTGAAAGTCTCTGAAGATGTTGAAGGGACTGGAGCATTTCTTCTATAAGGAAAGGCTGAGAGAACAGGGACTGTTCAGCCTGGAGAAGAGAATGCTCAGGGGGGATCTTACCAATGCACATACATAGCTTGGGAAAAGGAGAGAGACTGTAGAGAAGACAGAGCCAGGCTGTTTTCAGTGGTGTCCAGTGGCAGGACAAGAGGCACTGTGCACCAACTGAAATGCAGGACGTTCACCCTGAACATCATTTTTTTTACAGTGAGGGTGACTAAGCACTAGACCAGGTTGTCCAGAGATATTGTGGACTTTCCATGTTTGGACATATTCAAAATCTGCTTGGACATGGTCCTGGGAAATTGGCTCCAGGTGACCCTTTGTGAGCAGAGGGTTTAGACCAGAAGACTGCAGAGGTCCCTTCCAATCTCAGATATTCTGAGATTCTGTGAAATATGCTTTACAAAGTCCTGAAAAAGTATTTTTTGAGGAATAGAGTGATGAATAATAGTAATAGATTACAATCTTTTAAATCAATTTTTTTCTCTATGAGGCCATTTATTGCTGTGATAATGACTGATAAAACCCACATTTTAAACTTAAAAAGACATACTCTAGAACATTAAATACATAGAAGGAAAAGGTCATGAGTAGTATATAAGCCTGCAGTTTGTACTGTCTTATTTTAGATGTAGGCAACAGTCTAAAGCCAGAAAATACACTGGTATTTCAACTCATTAATTCCAAGGTAGGTTAGTAACTTTAGAGGTTTTTCTAAGCTTTCCCAAGTGTTACTAAATAGAAACACTGGCAACAATTTATGATGGGCAGAAACTATGAGTTGCATGGCCCAGAAAGGCTCTCTGTCTTGAATGCTGGAGGATGTTAGCCACTTACTCATGGAGGAACTGGTACAGGAGTTTTCAAAAAGCAAGGAGGTGCCAGGTTTACAGGATGTCTTCAGAATTACTATTGGTCAGTTACTAAAATAGGGGTTACTCTCTTCCATGTGCGTCTCTCTACAGGAGATGGACTACGTCATTGTCAGGGAATGGTTCAACTGCTAATGGCTTCCTTATTGGAGAAGAGACCTATTTTTCTGTAACAGATTGCTGTACTGAGTCAGAAATGTTAATAAAAGTAGAGCTGCCTTACTTGAAACAAGATAAGAATATGTACATACTTCTGGTCATGAAGAAATTCCTTTCAACATTTCTCAGTTTTATTCAAAGTCACATGAAACATATTAAAATTAGGAATGTTTGAGTTAAAAGAAAAAAAGAGTGAATACTTCAGTCTTTTTCCCACACTTTTGATGTAAGCAACACTTTTATCATCTTCTACTCATAATGTAAAAGTAATGCCTAGGAAAAAAGCAGTGTAATTCATTGGAATTCATTGGAATCATTAAAGTATTTCTCAGACTGTTCTTTTCAGCATGACTAAGTTCCTGTGGATAGCAATGATATGACAAATTAGTTTTACATAGTGGTAGAATACTAGGCAATTTATTTCTGTTTTATACAAGACAAAGTAAGATTAGATTCATGTGTCACTGATCAAATTAGCCACATCTTAAGAAATAGTTCCAGCAAGGACTGTCTTTAACAATGTAATTCATTGTCATTGTGCAAAATTCACTTAATTCTCAATAATTAAGTGTCAGGAATCATGAGTATACATATTAAAGAAATGAAATATGTATTATTATCTGGTTTTCTATCTGAAATATGTATCATTATCATGTTGTAATAGTGAAATATTAAAATGAATACGTAGAAGATAAACTCAAACAGTAGGCTGAATATTTATATTCTTTGAACCTAGTCACAGTGATGGATGCAAACAATATGTGCAAATGAAAAGAAATTGCTGTTAGAGTTGCAAAATCTTATAACAACATTTAAAACAAGTGTAAAGCATGTCGTGGGTAATATGTACTTTATTAAAGCATCATAATAAAGTCATGATGGTCTCCCAGAGATGAAACCTGAAAAAGAGGTAAGTTATTTAGAGAAACCACTGGAATTTATAAACATTGGAATACTCCACTATTAAACTGCAGAGGACAAGAAGAAAAAGTGTAGAATAAGTTGTGTGATAATTTCCACCTAACAGGAGAAGAATAAAGTTGGAAACTAAATAAGACTTTAGATGAGGGAAGCCTCATCTAAAGAAAAAAGTACCATTTGGGTTTTTTTTTTGTGTTTTTGTTTGTTTGTTTGTTTGTTTGTTTGTTTTGTCTAATGTTCTGCATAAATTGATTCAGATTAATTTTAAAGAACATCAGAATCCAATGCAAACTAAAACTACTGGTAAATACACATCTTGGTTTAAAGCTTTCAGAACAGCTGAAAAAGCTTTAAATCTTCTATTGGGTGTAAGCATAAATAATATTTGTTTTGGAGAAAAGCTATTGGAGCTTTGTACAATTGTTCTAAGCTCTAACTCAGTTTCCATCATGAAATATTTTAAAGAGTTTTATAATTAAAATTCCCAATTGCCCCACTACTTTTTTGATTTCTGCATTTTGTCTAAATGTTACACTAGGTCTTGTATGCTGGCAGAAATTACACACGTTCACTGTAGATATTAAACATTTGGAGATTTTTTGGGTCATGTGGTGGCTGGAGTAGGAGATTGGAATTCTTACAGGTATTAAGACAGATATGAGCAGGCATTGACACCAGTCATGAGTTTATCTCATGGAAAAGGTTTATTGCAGAAGACCAAAAAAGAAACATGTGAAATAGACTTTTTCATTTAAAATTAAGCAGTGCAAATTTTTTATTTTTATGAAAGGGCATTTTAAAACAAGATCTTTGTTTTATGCCCTTTGATGAGATCTGTCTTCTTCTCCATAAAAGAGGTCTCTGTAGTAATCACCAACACTGAAGTCATTTCACAGGTGGAATATGAATACTCTTTTCAAAGTGATACAACTGAGTTTGGCTAGACTATTATTGCAGTTTGCTTGTTATCTCAGTCTACTTTAATTTCAGACCATGAATTGTATTACTCTTGTCCCTGAACAACACTGAAGGTCTGATTTTTAGAAATATTGAGCATTCAGACCTCAAACTTTTTTCAAACAACAGTGTCATTCCAAAGCATCATTTAAATAAAGCTGTAATGTGTAATACAATATTTTACAGAGTATACATATTAGGAAGAATCGAAGTAAGAGATTAAACCAGCCATTAACTAAAACCAGTTGGATTCTGCTTCTATATGAAATGAGGCTACTTGGGGCTATTTGTACAATATATTCAGAACTTGTATGTTAGCTTTATTTGATGTCAAATGTATGAATGGCATGATCGGCTTTCAAAC
Organism: Eurystomus glaucurus suahelicus; assembly: GCA_032159205.1. Taxonomy (NCBI): domain Eukaryota; kingdom Metazoa; phylum Chordata; class Aves; order Coraciiformes; family Coraciidae; genus Eurystomus; species Eurystomus glaucurus. Next base: position 59,938 of record JAVFHW010062896.1, read on the forward strand.
ATACTTATTGCTCTAAGAAGTAAGAAAAATTAAGGGAAGAATAATTCCATTATTGTTTCCAATGTAATAATCATACTGGAAAAAACATGGGATAATATAATAATAACAATAATAATAATGATAACAGCAACAAGAACAATGACAATAATGAAAAGCTTAATTTTCTGTGGAGTTGTAATTAGATTACTCTTTGTCAAGGAAACTGAGTACTTGCAATGGTTTATTATCGGTATACTATCTTCTAATCTCACCATATGGAATTTGTCATTGTGCCCAAGAATACTTCAGGATTATGAGTTCAGTGGGGAACCAAATGATGAACTGTGCTCATTCTACTCAAGGACATCATCTCTCCTAGAAGTAAACAATTGGATTTCTTGTCAAGAATAGCCAAAAGGAAAAGTGTATTTAATTTCTTATGGGACCTGCTATGAAATGTAGAGACAAAAGTCAGTTTCATAATGGCCTGAAATAAAAAGACATCACAAGAGACCAAGACTGACATATTTATGAAAATCGTCAATGCTTGCACAACAAGCAATGGCCATACATTTCTTGTATCAATAAAGAATACTTGTGTGACTATGAACCTGGAAAGTCAGAAGCAAAAGTCTCTCAGTATTTTCTAAACAAATATAAACATACCTGAAATACATTTTCCAAATCAGATAGGAAAAAAAAGCTTGTTACAGTTACAATATAATCGCAGTTAAAAGTTATACTTCGTAAATCCTATGCAACTCCTAGGAGAACTTGAAAACCATGACCTGAGCACATCATTCCAGTTATGTAATGACCTGGCAATTTTTCAGAATAAAAAAGTCAGCTGCCTTCACAGACTAATGCATACCTTTGCGCTATTTGTTCTGGCACTATCATGGTTTTATGGAAGAGTAAATTGGTTTAGATCCTACTTCATAACCATTCTGCTATATCATGCTTACTATGGACAAGACAGCCACTGATTAGCACACCCACCACCTAGTCTCCCTTGTTAGTGAACAGTAGCTACAACTGTATGTCACCACAGATCATTTTGTGATCCCAAACACCTTCCAGAAATCTTGACTTCTTGAAGATCACTGCAGTGCCTTGCCACCAGGTATCAGGGAGGTTACAGTCCCCCATGAAAACAGGAATTTGTGACAGAGAGATTTCCTCCTGTGGTTTGAAGAAGCTTTGTCCCCTTTCTTGCCCTGATCAGTTGGACACAATGCCACCATGGTGTCACCTTTACTGGCACGCTCATCTGACGTGGTCTTATGAGCTCTCACCCTACTTCTTGCCTATCTTTGAGAGGAGACCCATGTATTCAAGCTACTCCTTTACAGTAAAGGCAACCTCTCTCCTTATTTTTTCTCTCTTGAAGGTCTTCACCTGTCCATCACTCAGCGCCATTATGCTAGCTGTCATATCATATCTCAGTTTTTAAAACAACATCCTGATTGTGTGACTTGAGCTCTATTCACGCCTGCTTCTTTCTCAGGCTGCATACATTTGTGGACGTGTACTTGAGGTTTTCCACTCCCATCCTGTTTCATCATTCCTTAGGTCTTTCTTGTTAGTGTTGTTCCACACCCTTTGCTTTCCAATCCCTTCTGTTGCTTATTTCTTTACTTGACTGTGGTTTGCAGCACCACTCCTGCATTTAACTAGTTTGAAGCTCTTCTGATCAAGATGGCCTACCTCCTGACAAAAGTGCTCTTGCTCCACTTTGCCAGAGCTATCACATCTCTCTCCTGCTGTCCTTAATCCTCAAAGGTTCTGTGATTTTAAAAGCCAAAATCTTGATGTTGACACCAGCTTGGTGTCACCCTTGATGAGACCAGCTGATGACAATCATATACTGACCATAATGATCTTTTCCCTTCATCTGCTATCAAGGCACTGAGCCCAATAGTTGATGAGTGACAGAAAGCTTAGCCTGGAGGCACATCAGATTTAGTGGAACCTAAAGCATGCAAAAGCACCAAGAGGAATGTATATGATGATATGGGGAGACTTCCTCTAGCTAGGGAAAAAAGTCTCCCATTTGCTGACCTGAATTGCTGTCTAGTGAGTTTTACTGTTTGCTGAGGGCTTGGATCTAAGATATTGCTGATTCTGTTGATGACTTGCCAAGCTGTTTGTATTCTTCTGGAAAAGCAATATTCATGTTTAATTTGTCTCTTATTTAAAAAGAATCAGAGTCTTACAGTGTGTCAGAACAGACTCGTAAATTAGGATAAGTGCTAGCAATGCAGAGTACGTGTTCTGACTTTTATTTCAGGGTTGCCTGAAGATGTTGATATTCCTGACAACTTTCTCCACTGTTCTACTGGAGAATTCCCATCTCAACCTCAAACATGAACTGAAATAAAAAGCAGTTTAAAAAAGCAAGGTATTATTGTGGATGAAAAGGAGGTGAGCCTTCTGTTCTGCTTCATCTCTGGTGTCTACAGAGGCAACCTCCAGCAGGACATTCAGGAGTCAGAAATTTTCAAAAGCCACTCAAATACTCCTAAAAACTGTAGCTCATCTACTAAGATAAATGATTGGAAACAATATTTTATGACAATACAATCTAGTAGCTTGGCAATATGTACCACATTATGATGTAGCCTGTATGTAGCATTACAGTGAAGGGAAAAAATATTTATATCACACATTCTTATTAAAAAAAAAAAAAAATGGTGCATGAAAGTTGAAGGTGAAATATCTTTGCTTTAAACTGGCCTAATTACTAGATACATCCACTTTTGTTCTTCATCTGCAAGTATGTTATTTGAATACATCTTCCAAGCTGATATCAGCCTTTTTCATCCAAATATCTGGAAGAAGTTAAGTAATACTTTGGCAACAGGGATGGTCCAAGGATAGAGGAAGTGCTATACAACAGAAGTAGATCACTGACACATGGCTCGTTATGGAAGCTAGGAGCAACTGTGTTTTAATGAAGTTGGTATGATCCAGATTGTCATGGATGAACATGACATTGAGGATACCTTAATTATGTAATGTTCTCGGAGCACAGTATTATATAAAAAAAATCTGTTGATGATACATGGAAGAAATGAGAGAAATCTAGAGAGTGGATAGTATGAGTCGAAAACACAATATTAAAAAATATCCTGTTGTTCTTTAATCATGGTTTGTTTGGTAGTATTGCCAGATTTCATGAAGAAAGGAAGTGGGAAAACCTATAAGAATGTACTGGTAAAGAAAGCATGTTTTCTAATGGTATATGAAACAACTTCCATTAGTAGTTTTTTTTTTCCATCAGACTATGTAATTAGTTGGTGACTAAAACCTAAAATTAGCTACATAGGCTCCTGAATTTAGTACATGAATATGGCTGAAATGTACAAACAGCATCAATACTAGCTAACTTTTCAACAGGTCACCCTTGAGGTACTGCATCCATGTGTGACCTGTACCAGGGGAAGATATCTCCAACAAGCTGAGAAAGAGAGAGAGAGAATAGGAAGAAAGAAAGAAAGAAAGATGGAAAAAAAGAAAGAAAGAAAGAAAGAAGGAAATAAATAAATAAAGAACATTTCTGCAAACTGATCATAGACAATGAAAGGAGACAGATAAGAACTTTGGCAAGAGAAGCTGGAACTGGTGAACATCAGTGAAAGGTTTCTGCTGATGACGTTAACAATCCAGTTTTGCTCGGTGACTGATCAAGTGATACAAAGTAGCACAAAATCACTGTGTGAAATTATATCATGAGTTGCTATGAGAATAAAGGACTCACTGTGTTTGTCTCATATCATATGGAGATCATCAGCTAAGGATTTTGAAGTTCTACTTTTATACAAGCTGCAAGTGAACAAATGATAAAGATATGAGGTGTTCTGCCATGGAAAATAAAAGCAATTATGTAGAAGGTTAAAAGGAAAGACAAACATCCTTCACTACTTGCTCTACAGTGGCATTACAAAGCTTAAAATTTTACCACCATTGCTTATGCATTAAAAAATTTTTGGCTATTTCTTTATATAAAGAATGAATTTTATATAATGAAAATAGTTATCTTACAATGTTACAGAATGTAGACCTGTAAATAAGCATAATTTTTATTTAAATTATTCTATTCTTAATAGAAATCTTTAGGAAAAAATATTGGTAGGTTGTTAATAACTGGAAAACAGAGAAAGTCTAACTTGAAAGTATATGGGTTTTTTAGGTCAACTGTTGACAAGTAAACGAAAAAATAAGAAAAAGCTGCAGTTATATATATAACTTCATGTCAAGTGTAAAAGCATAGGTGAAATAGTTGCTGAAAGGTGATGGGAAATAATGTTAAACGTTATTCCATTACTGTTATCTGAAGCATTGCTTCCTTTTAAGGGGTACTTAAGTATGAACTGGTGCCACTGAGTGTAACACTGTTTTTACTTTTTTTTTTTTCAATCTTTTTTTATTGTTCCAGTCCTCTTTTTAACTCTTTACTGCATTTAATGCATTTTTCTAAGACTACACACTACAAATACTGCTTCAGTATCTTGACCAGTGCTTAATATTTGGACTCTTTGTATGTTATTTTCTTATTTATTCACATGGATATTTTTATTATTATTTTTGTTTTGCCCTGGTTTTTTTTTTTACCCTAACAATGCTCCTTTTCTCTTTTAAGTGAGGACACATTGTATGCAGAGAAGTCTACAAGGGAGGCTAAGCTCCTTAGGGCTTTGCAAGTTTACAAGAGATTTGCAATTTGAATTGGTACTTTGTTTTTCTGGCATCCATAGATTGAAAGAATGTAAAAGAAATAATCTTTCCATATGATCATTAAACATTCTCAGCTGGTAGTTTATTTTCATTTTAAATAGAGATTAACAAGGACTGGCTACTTCTGCTCAGCTCTGAACATAGGTCATTTGCAAATTAGTGCTTGGGAATGAAAAGGGGTGAAGCACTTCTGTCCCAGTCATCTTCTGCAGTGTATCGAAAGAGTGGAAAAATCCATGTACTGAGCTCTTTCCATACTGCAGTAGTCTTTCAAGCCACTTACAGACCTCCAAGTCCCGGTTATAAGTTGAACTGAAGGTAACTTTGGTGTGGGTTGGTCGTTCATCATTTAGTAAGGAGTGCTTACTGGAAGAAAGGAGCAATGAGGATGTTGCACATCTTGCCTCATTGTGGGGCTTTTATCCACAGCAGATACCTGAAGCAGATATCAACATATGATAAGGTCATCAGATTTTGCAGTTAATGCAGCACCAATGTGACTAAAATCAAGGCATATAGGATACTTACTCAGTAGCAGTAAAATGTAGTATTCAGGGAATGGGTACTGTATAGAAAAGCCTGCAAAGAAACATGATTGCTGTATCAATGTATTTGTGAGCATAAGAACTAGATGGTCTGTATTTCTGTCAAAACTTTCAGGAGTCACTTCACCAAAAAGAAACTTAGTATTGCATATAAGTGGTTCTTTATTCTTTCACAGCTTTTAGAGACTACTTATTCCAGTGTCTTTAAAACCTTACCATGGGAAAGGGTATCAGAAAGTTATGGATTGTCATTGTCCCTGAACACAGCAGCAGTGACTGCCATGACTGGTAGAGCCATTTTGAACAGTGGCAGACACTAATGCAGGAAATGTCGGCAAGCACTGGCCAGATTTGTTCCATCTTCTTTTTTTTCCCTTGATATACCTCTGAAACACTTCCTCTTTGTAACATGAAGATAGTTGATCTCCACCTCACTAAAGCACATGATATCATTGTGTGTGGTTTTTGGAATGCTAGACTTCTTTGCTTCTGTTATTGGTTGACCAAACCTGGAAGTAAAACCAAAATGAATGTGCCCACCCCTCCCCACTCCCCCTCTCCCCAAAAAAGGGAGAATGACATCAAGAATCTGAATGTCTGCTAAAACCTGGGATCTGATAATAGTTTCTCTCTCTTCTTTGCCCTCATTAGCACTGGCAACTTACGTGAGGGGTGGCAGCTGGTCCCCACTAGCTGCAGGGAGAGGATGCGGGTGACAGCATATTTCAGCTAGTGCAGAAAGAGGGTGACCTCTACTGGATGAGCTGGATCCTGCCGTTCAGTTCCTGAGCAAAGTAGTCAACTTGTATGACTTGGTGAGAATGGCTTTAAACCAGGAACAATGAGGAAGGGAGGCAGTTACCAGCAGCCATTTGAGGGACTGATGGATACAGCTGCCAAGCAAAGGGCCTGAGATGATGTGGAAAAAAAGGGAACACATAATCAGTGAAATAGGGGTCAAGATGAGTTGCCTCAAACATTGGCGTGTAAGAAAGGAAGTGCCTACGTGACAGGCATACTTACAGGGGAAAATCACAGAACTTTTCTGGAAATTAGCCTGCTAGGTTGTCTCTCTGAAGTGCCTGCTCTTGGGTACAGCATGGAGAATAAACACAAGGAATTAGAGATCCATGTGGAATTGTTAAGCTATGATCTTTCTGGGAGTATAGAGATACGATGAGAAGGCTCCCATGACTGGAGTGCTATAATGGATGGATACATGCTTTTTAGGAAGAACTGACAGTGAACAAAAGGGTGGGCAGTTGTCCTTTATGTGAGAGAGCAGCTGGAGTGCAAGGAGCTGTACCTGGGGACGGATGATGAGTCAATGAGAGCTTTTAGGTAAGGATAAAAAAGCAGGCCAGTATAGGTGACATTATACTGGATGCCTGCTATAGGCTGCCTGATTGGGAATGAAAGTAGATCAGACCTGCTTCAGACAGCTGAAAGTATCCTCATCCCCACAGGCTCTGGTCCTCACAGGGGACTGGAACTGCCTCAGTGTCTGCTGGATGGACAGCAGAGCAAAACATAAGCAATCCTGGAGGTTCCTGGAGAGCACTAATGACAACTTCCTGACCCAAGTGATAGAGATGATGATGAGGAGGGTTTTTCTGTTGAACTACATAGTCACAAGACAGAGAGAGGCTTCTTAACCATTTCATAAATACAAAAACTCTTCTTCTATATACATTTCATGACATTAAAAAAAAAGAAAAAGACTTTCTGCTAAAGAATTAGCTATTTGATCTTAAGATATCACCATACCTTTTCTATGAAATGTGCAGATTTTTTGAGACAAACCTCTTATGTGTATGTCACAGAGTACTTGTTCATCCTAGTGGTAATTTCAATTCTATCTAAAATTACAGTATGAAATTGAACAGAAAGACAACTAAAAAGAGATTGTACAATATTTCAGGGTCTGTATCATTTTGCTATTATATTAGTCTGCCCCTTTATTTACAGTTATACAGAAATAAAGTACATATTTTTGAGTCATGATATTTGAACAGAGAACAAGTATAGATGTATGAATGTTAACACTGGAATGCACACATATGATAATTCTGTCTTGTAATGTGTTTCTACTTGACTTCTTCCACCAGGCTTTATGGGGTAATACACATACAGAGTTGAATCCCATCTAAAATTGTGTTAGGAAAACAAGTTTAAATGTTCAGCGATACTCTGATCTAGTTCTGCAAGAGATTAAAAAAAAAAAAAAAGATATTTCAGTAATAGTAAAAGCCTAACATGAAAAAATCTGAAGAATTCAACTCACTTACCATGAAAACCAAACAACTGTTCCTCACCCCAATCCTGTCTAATTACTGAGTGTAATTTCTCAGGGGACAAAAATACCAGATGTTGAATAGTTCTTTAATTCAGTAGAGAAAGAAATCCTATGTAACCAGATAAGGTGCTTCTGAAAATGAGGTTTCTTCAGGACCATTATCATCTTGGAAAATGCATTTCAGCAAACACAAAGTAAGGGGTTCAATGTAGAGGAAACTCAAGAAAATAATAAAAATTGTTTAATTATCAGGCTGCAGGAATTTTAACACAATGCTGAAAATTCACAAAGTTGTAAAATGCTTAGGTGAGGAATTGAGTGAGGAAACAGGATTTTAGTCCCTATCTTTGACAAGTCATTAAATTATAAAATTATTTGGGTTGGAAGGGAACTTTAAAGGTCATTTAGTCCAACCCCCCTGCAATAAACCAGATCAGGTCGCTCAGAGCTCTGTCCAACCAGACCTCAAAAGTTTGCAGAGTTTGGGAAGGTATCGCCTCTCTAGGCAACCTATTCCAGTGTTTCACCACTCTCATAATAGAAAAAGCCTTCCTTATATCTGCTATAAATCTACTCTCTTTTAGCTTAAAACCATTACCCTTTGTCCCATCAGAACAGGGCCTGCTAAAACATTTGTCTCCGTCTTTCTTATAAGTCCCCTTTAATGACTGAAAGGCTACAATAAAGTGTCCTTGGTGCCAGGCTGAACAACTGCAACTCTCTTAGCCTTTCTTCATAGGAGAGGTGTTCCAGCCCTCTAACAATTTTTGTGGTCCTCCTCTGGACCCACTCCAGCAGGTCCATCTCTTTCCTGTTCTGGACTCCAGAGATGGATGCAGTACTTGAGGTGGGGTCTCACCAGGGCACAGTAGAGGGGCAGAGCCACCCTCAACCTGCTAGCCATGCTTCTTTTGATGCAGCCCAGGATATGATTGGCTTTCCAGGTTGCAAGCCCACATCACTGGCTCATGTCCAGCTTTTCATCCACCAATACCCTCTGTTCCTGCTCTCAATCCCTTCAGCCCCCAGCCTGTATTGATACTGGGGATTTCCCTGACGGAAGCGCAGGACCTTGCATTGGCCTTGTTGAACCTCGTGAGATTCACAGAGGGTCACTTCTTGAGTTTATCCAGCTCCCTCTGAATGGTATGCCATCCCTCAGGCATGTAAATTGTACCACTAGGTGTCATCTACAAATGTGTTGAGGGTGCACTCAATCCCACTATGTAATTGATGAAAATTTTAAACAGCACATGTCCCAGTAGGGATCTCTGAGGGACACCACTCTTCACTGATCTCCACGCAGACATTAAGCCATTGACCACTACCTTCTGGGTGCAACTATCTAAGCAATTGCTCATCCACCTAACAGTCTATCCATCATATCTCTATCTCTCCAATTTAGAGAGAATGATATTGTAGGGAATGGTGTCAAAGGCCTTACATAATTCCAGATAGATGACATCTGTATCTTTTCCCCTGTCCTCCAATGTAGTGACTCCATCACAGGAGGCCACTAGGTTGGCCAGGCAAGACTTGCCTTTGTAAAGCCCTCCTGACTGTCTCTAATCACCTCCCTGTCCTCCACGTGCCTTATCTCCATTCCTCCAGCCTCTCCAGTGTCACCTGTCTTTATTCCTCCTGGTTTTTTGCTTGTCATCCAAAAGAATTATTCTCACTAAAATACTTTAAATTTTAAAATAGTACACCTCAAACTGAGACAAAAACATGTTTAGCAAATGTGGAAGCATGGAAAACTATGTACTAAAGTAGAATTACTAACCTCTCCAGGTACTCCTTTCTTACCTTCCTGGGATAGGTCCCAGATTGTAAGACTTACATTATAAGTAAAGGATTTAGAGATAAAGAAAGTTTTAAAATTCACATGTGAAATATGAAACAGTGTAAATTTTTTTTTTTTTTTAAATTCTGTTCTTTCGTACAGACCAGAGACTACTCACTGGGTAGCAATGAAATAATTCAAGGAAAGTAAGAAGTAAGTCAAACACCCAACTTCCATGCAAAGTTTTAAAAAGAACAATGAAAGTGATCCAAAGGCTTATTGCAAAAACAGTCACAAGCCCCAGATTCCACAGTCTAGTAGTTAGACAGTGCTATGTAATAGTGCCTAGACTACTTTAGGGGGGTTTTGTTCATGTCTTCTCAAAGCTTGTAAGAAAACAAGATTGACTTGCCTGAAATTTCTTCTCATTACAATGAAAGGCTGATAGTAGAGAGGGGAATTTGGGCAGCTACTGTTTCTGCTGGATGTGTTCAGAAGGAGGAAAAGTCTGTGGGCATAGGCAGTGCCAGATGGAATCATTGCACAGCAGCTGGCTGGGACTTGTAGCTGGTGTTTTGAGGAATGTGGAGAAATAGAACACTACAGGCATACTGTCACTGTACACTTACAGATGCTTGTCTAGTCAGTGTGGCAGCAAGAATTTGTTATAATTACTCATGAGTCTTTCTCCTTCCTCCTCCTTTATCAGCTATAAAACCCCACATGACCATGCCAGCTAAGGTTTGTCTTCAATATGATGGGCCTTTTGCACAGGGTTATGAAGATGGGAAGAGATGAAATGTAGGAAGAGGTTGGGAGCTGATGAGAGCAAGGTGAGAGCTCAAAAGGCCAGGACATACAGTCAAGCCAGTAGTAGTGACACCATGGTGGGAGTGTGTCTGTCCAACAAGGGTAAGGAAGTGGATGAAGCCTTCTTCAAATCACTGGAGGAAGTCTTCTGCATTACAAATCCTGGTTCTCACTGAGGACATTAATTTCCTCGATATTAGGTGGCAAGGCAAAACTGTTGGGTGTAGACAGTCAGCATTTCTGGATGACATCACAGATACTCTTTTGATACAGATACTGGAGGGGATAATGTGTTGGTTTTGTGTCTGATGGGGTTTTGGTAGCGGGGGAGAGGGCTACTTGTGTGGCTCCTTGTAGGAAGCCTCCAGAAGCTCCCCAAGCTCCCAGCTGGACCTGCCTCTGGCTAAGACCGAGCCAATCAGACCTCTCTAATAATAATACATTTAAGAGGGGAAACTCTATTGGGAAGGCCCCTTTTGTTTTGGGAACTCTTTTGTTTCAGAAAGGAGTGGGACCTGAGAGAGACACTTACGTGGAAACCAAGGTCAGTGAGGAAGGATTGAGGGAGGCGTGTGGAACAGTCATCCTCTTTGGGGCATGGTGAGATGGCAGGCTGAGCCCTTGCAGCTCTTAAAGATCAGTGGTGGAGAAGAATCTTGTCTGCAGCCCATGGAGGGCCTCATGCTAATCCCAAAGAAGGCTGTGAATTTGAGGGAAGCCCACACTGGAGCAATCCATCACAGGGAGTATCTCAGTCCATGTAAGGGACCCACACTTTTTCCACTTTCAGTGGAAAACAGGATAGGCAGAGCAAACAACCAACATGGCAAACCAGGAAACTCATAACCACTCTGATGGAAAAGAAACATGTGCAGGAGGTGGAAACAGGGACTGGTAACAAAGAAATATAGAAGAACCATTTCAGGGATGCACAGGGAAGGTGTTTGGAAAAACAAAGCTCCACTAAAATACACCCTTGCAGAGGACAGAAAGGGCAATAAGAGTTTCTAGTGTCATATTAATATTAAAATTCTGATAAGGGAAATTGTGGTCCCTCTGTTAAATGGGTGATATAGAAACAGTAGATGAGGGTAAGCTTTTGTACATTGTTTGCTCTGGTTTTCAATGGCAAGACCTTTCAGTAGTTTGAGTCTACTGAAAAGGTTTTAGGAAGAAATGGATGAGCAGTGGACAAGGTTCAAGTCAAGAGCTACTTTAGAGACCTGGACTTACATAAGAGCATGCAAGCAAGGGTGCTGAGAGAGCTAGCTGATGTTGGCAGAAGGCCATCATTTTGAAACATCACAGAAAACAGGGAATGTCCCCAACCACCAGATAAAGGCAAATATGGCTCTTATTTAAAAAAAAAGGCTAAAAAACATGCTGGGAACTGGAAACTGAGCAGCTCCAGCTTGATCACAGGGAATATAATGGAGCAAGCCTTCCTGTAGTCAGCACTAACACACTAACATCTGGGTGGAGGAAAATTGATTGAACGTTTGGGTTCAGAAGCTAATAGGTAATAGGATATACTGTATTAAGACGCTGGTGATACATGGGATACCACAGGGTCTATCCTGGGATCTGTCTTATTTAATAACATTTCAGTGACCTGAGAGGGTAAATTAAATGATTATTCATCAAGTTTGCACATGAAATCAAGTTGGTATTTTCCAATTGACACTAGTGACACATTTGAGGGCTGGACTGCCATTTAAGCTGAAGAATAGAATAGAATAGAATAGAATAGAATAGAATAGAATAGAACAGAACAGAATAGAACAGAATAGAACAGAACAGTTGGAAGGGACCTAAAACAGTGATCTAATACAAATGCCTGACCACTTCAAGATTGACCAAAAGTTAAAACAAATTATTAAGGCATTGTCCAAATGCCTATTAAACACTGATAGGCTTGGCACAATTGACCCCTCTTGGAAGCCTGTTCCTCTGTTTGACCACCCTTTCAATAAAGAAGGGCTTCCTACTGTCCAGCCTAAACCTCCCCTAGTGTAGCTTTGAACCATTCCCATGTGTCCTATCACTGAACACCAGGGAAAAGAGATCAGCACCTCCCTCTCCACTTCCCCTTCTCAGGAAGGTGTAGAGAGCAATGAGGACACCCCTCAGCCTCCTTTTCTCCAAACGAGAGAAAAACAGCATCTCAGTTGCTTGTCACAGGACACACATTCCAGCCCTTGCGCCAGCTTTGTTGCCCACCTCTGGACACATTCAAATACCTTAACATCCTTCTTAAATTCTGGGGCTCAGAGTGCCACACAATACTCAAGGTGAGGCTGCAGCAACACTAAATACTGTGCAATAATCACCTCTTTTGACCAATCTAGTTATACTGCGTTCAATGTACCCCAGAATGTGGTTTGAAGCGGTAGGTAGAGAGGGGAAGAAGGCACTTACTTAACCCCATGAAATTCAGCAAGGATGAGACTGAACCTTACCCTGAGAAGACTGGGCCTTACAGAGATGCAGACTGGGGATGACAGGTCCAGGAAGCAGCTGAGGGGGATGGCCCTGAGCCCTGGTGAGCAGTGAGCAGAGTATGGGCCAGCCATGAGTCCAGGCAGCAAGAAGGGCAAGAAGTACCTGGGGTGGTGTGAGCAGGACATGCCCCTGAGAACCAGGAGAGAGCAAGGACTCTCACCTCTGCTTTCAGTGCCTGTCAGGTCCTGTCTGGGTACTGCCTCAAGTTTCAGGCCTTAAATAAGGGAAATATGTTCTTAAACATTACCAAGTTGAGCAAACAACCAGCAAGATGGACCTGTGCTGGAGCCCTTGCCCTGCAAGGTGAGCTGTGGGAGTGGAGCTGATTCAGTTGCAAGAAGAGAGCACCTAGCAGCATCTCCAGCACCCCTCCCAGCATGGGAGGGGATGGAGGAGTCACAACCTGGCTCGTCACGATGGTGTATGATGGGAGGGCAAGAGGTAACAGCAGAAGCTGGAACCTATGCGGCTCAGACTGGAGATAAGAAGAAACCTTTATCAGGATTACAAAAGTCACAATGTGAAACTAGGAATCAAAGATGTTGTTCCATCTCTGTGCTTCAAAGTTTTCAAGCTTTGAATCAATAAATCCCTGAACAAACTAGCCTATTCTTCTGCTTTGGGCATGAGGTTGCATTAGACACCTCCAAGGTCCCTTCCTACCTGATTTATCCTTTCAGCCCATTAAGAACGTGGTGCTGGGAATATGAAAGGAAGTGGTGTGATAGTGTGTGGTGTTGGAGAGGGAACAATGGATAGAAAAGCAGAAGTGGCTGGCCTTGGATCTTAGCTAAGTGCCAAAGAGCCTCAGAAGAAAAGAGCCTTACAGAATCCCTCAGCAAGTTTGCAGATGACACAAAGCTGAGTGGTGCTGTTGAAATGGCAGATAAAGAGGACGCCATCCAGAAGGACTCAGACAAACTTGGAAAGTGAGCTCATGGGAACCTCATGAGGTTCAACAAGGCCAGGTGCAAGGTCCTGCAGCTGGGTTGGGACAATCCTCATTATCAATACAGGCTGGGGGATGATGTGATAGAGAGCAGCCCTATGGAGAAGGACAAAAAAGCTTAACATGAGCCAGCAATGTGCTCTTGTAGCTCAGAAGGCCAATAGCATCCTGGGCTGCATCAAAAGTGTGGCCAGAAGTTTAAGAGAGGTGATGCTCCCCCTCTATTGCTCTGGTGAGGCCTCACCTGGAGTACTGTGTCCAACTCTGGAACCCTCACACAAGAAGTACATGGACCTGGTGGAGTGGATCCAAAGGAGGGTCACAAAAATGGTCAGAGGGCTGGAGCACCTGTTCTACAAGGACAGACTGAGAGAGATGGGTTTGTTCACCCTGGAGAAGAGAAGACTCTGGGAGATCTTATAGCATCCTTCCAGTACCTGAAGGTGGCGTACAAGAAAGCTGGGGAGGGATTGTTTACCAAGGCATGTAGTGATAGGATGAAAGGCAATGGTTTTAATCTGGAGAAGGGTAGATTAGGTTAGACATTAGGAAGAAGTTCTTTACCATAAGGATGGTGGGACACTGGAACAGCTTGCCCAGAGAAGTGGTGGAGGCCCCATTTCTGAAGGCATTCAAGGCCAGTCTTGATGGGGCTCTGAGCGACCTGATCTAGTTTTAGATGTCCCTGCTGACTGCAGGGGGGTTTTCCTAGGTCACCTTGGAAGGTCCCTTTGAAGTGTTGGGGCCTTAGTTGTTGACCCCAAGTTGGAGTTGACCTGTGAATGAGTCACAACCTAGCAGAATGTTTTGTTTTTCCTATTGGCTTCATGTTCCAGAGGCAGAACCTGGTCCACCTGTGTCTCTGTGGCTCTGCCCTCAGTCAGGTGGTTATGGCTGGGGTGGTGGGTGAGGCCAGGGCTACTTTAACCAGAAGCCGATCAGTCAGGTGAGATTTTTGTTGGGTGTGGCTTCTGTTGGTGCTGGTTGCATCTTGCTGAGGTCTATCAGTGGTGTCCTTCCATGTGAAAGGCCACTGAGGGAGCCATCTCTGTCTGTTATGTCCAGCAGGTGATGTTAGCAGCACAGTGGGCAGTGGAGGAGCTGGGCCCACAAGAACCTGTGTCAGGACTGACTGAAAGAGGACTTCTGAGGGGATGTTGCTGAGTTCAGTATTGGCCTGTGTGATCAGGCAGCTGACGGCAGTATAAAATGATGATGGCTGAACCAGCACAACACCCTTCTAGCCCAATGCATTCTATGATTCTATGATAATAAGAATTAAACAAGATGACTGGAGTGGAAAGTGTAGGGAATACTCAAACTTTTTGGAAAAATAAGCAATGTAGTGACAGTACAGTATAGACTGGCTTCAGATGGCACTATTTTAATCTGTCAGTATGCAGTAAGAAAGGCTCAGCACCGCATTTATGGATTTGTAAGCAGCGGCCTTCTGGAGTCTAAAAACAGTGTAACAAAAACATTGGCGATAATAATTCTGTTGTCATAATATTAGACTTTCTTTGCTTGCTTTAATTGCTTGGCCACCATGTAATGAAGTAAGGTGAGTAATTGCTTCTATTTCTTGATCCTTGGAGAAAAAGACTGCATAACTGTAATGAAGATGCCTGTAACCACATCCCTTTATGGGACTAACAGAAATATTTGGTGTTCATAGTTGTATTTAAGCTGTAGTTTGCTCCAGTTTATTTAATTGTGTACATTCATGCAGACTCAGATAATGGGACAGAAATTAGATTCTTCTGATTAATGATTGTTCTGGTTTTGGATGAGATACAGTTAAATTTCTTCATAGTAGATTGTATGGGGCTGTTTTTTTAATTTGTGATGAAAGCTGTGTTGGTAACACAAGGATATTTGCTGCTGAGCAGTTCTTACACAGAATCTAGGCCTTTGCTGCTTCTCACACCACCCTACTAGTGAGTAAGCTGGGAGTGCACAAGGAGTTGGGAGGAGACATAGCTGGGACAGCTGACCCCAACTGACCAAAGGGATATCTCATACCGTATGATGTCATGTTCAGCAATAAAACTGGATGTGGGTGGAGCTTGGTGGGAGATCCACTCCTCAGGGACTGTCTGGACATTGGTCAGTTGGTGGAGAGCAATAGTTTTCTTCTGAAAAAAAAAAATTAAACTATCTGCACTTTTACCCTTACGATCCTCTTCCTCATCCCACTGCAGGGGATAAGAATAAGCTAGTGCCTATGTGGTGCTCAGACCGCCACAGCGAGACAGTGGCACCGGCACCGGCAAGCTCCGCTGCCGAGAACCGTGCTTTTTTTCTTCCATTTTCGAGGTTTTTTGAGGTGGACGGGGGCTCCCTGACCCAGGGAACCCCGAGGCAGGGGGGAGAGACCCGGCAGCCTCTCACGAGAGAGTCCGAGAGGGCCACGTGGCTGGGGGCGTTCCCAGGGAACCCGCGGCAGATTTAAACGCGGCGAACCCGGAAGCGGCGCTCAGACCGCCACAGCCAGACAGCGGCACTGTCTCGCTTTTTTGCGCACGACCAGCAGGCGTGTGGGGGAGGGGCGCAGGGAAAACAACAAAACAAAAACCAACAAACAAACTCACAAAAAAACCCCAAAAATATAACAGCAATGGTTGTGACCAGGGCTAAACCTCCTGCAAAGAGGAACATGGCGACACAGACAGAGGTCCTGCAGGAACATGTTGGTGTCCAGGTCTCTGGCTGCAGAGAGTGCCAGAGTCAGACACTGCTGGTAGAGGGTGATGAGGGTAACACCTGTGTCCGCTGTGACCAGGTGGATGATCTGCTCAGCCTGGTGGCTGAGCTAAAGGAGGAGGTTGAAAGGCTGAGAGCAATAAGGGAGTGTGAAAGGGAAATAGATTGGTGGAGTCAGGCCCTACCAGCCCTGAAGACAGGGCAGCAGGTGGGGGCTCCACTGGGAGAGGATCCCCTCGTCTCTTGCTGCCAGGTAAATGAAGAAAATCCAAGAAACAATGGGGAATGGAAACAGGTTCCTGCTCGGCAAGGCAGGCAAACCCCATCCCAGTCTCCCTCCCCTTCCCCTTCTTGGTTGTCCTTGCACAACTGATATGGGGCTCTGGAACTGGAGGGAGAAACAAATGATGATGGGGATGAAGATTCATCAGAGGAGTCACCGAGGGCTAGTCAGCCTCCCCCATACATTGTGACTAGTTCTAAAAAGAAAAAAAGGAGGGTTATTGTAATCGGTGACTCCCTTCTCAGGGGAACTGAAGGGCCCATATGCCGGCCAGACCCACACCACAGGGAAGTCTGCTGCCTCCCCGGGGCCAGTGTCAGAGATATTACTAGGAAACTTCCTAGTCTGGTACGGCCATCGGATTACTGTCCCCTGCTGGCCATCCAGGTTGGTAGCAATGCCACAAAGGGAAGCCTCAAAACAATTAAAAAAGACTTCAGGGCCCTGGGGAGATCACTTGAGGGCTCAGGAGCCCAGGTGGTGTTCTCCGCCATTCCTTCAGTGGCAGGGAGGAACACTGAAGTAGGCAGGAAGACCCACCTGATAAATACGTGGCTGAGAGGCTGGTGCCACCAACAGCATTTTGGGTTTTTTGAACATGGGGAGTTTTATACTGCACGGGGCCTGCGGGAAACAGACGGAGTTCATCTGTCCCAAAGGGGGAAAAGAATCCTAGCGTATGAGCTGGCTGGGCTCATCGAGAGGGCTTTAAACTAGGCCCAAAGGGGGAAGGGGATAAAACTGGACCTGCCAAAGTTGAACAAAA
>JAVFHW010062897.1:0-11846 GCA_032159205.1 Eurystomus glaucurus suahelicus
AGTTTAGATGTCCACACAAGGTTATGAACTGCACCCTGGAGTTATTTACTACTTTGGTTTGACTATAAGGGGAGATTAAATTCTTCAGTTGCCTCCACAGGTGTGTCTAGTGACATGATAGCTACACTGGAGGAACCAATACAGTTGTGTAGAACTGACATACAATACAGAAACTACAGGAGTGTTATGCTGTTCTGAGCTGGCAGCTAGGAACAAAAGGGATACATGAGGTCATGTCATTCAAAACCTGCCTGGATGCCTTCCTGTGTAACCTGCTCTAGGTGGCCCTGCTCTGGCAGGGGGGGTGAACTAGATGATCTCCAGAGGTCCCTTCCAATCCTACCATTCTGTGATTCTGCAGTTAGGCATCTGAGCAAAGCCCTGGATGACTAGCTCAGATGTTGCCAGACAAGAGAACTTGCGTGCCTTTGATTTTTTTCTCCACAGCAGGGAAAATTTTTGGCTGCCTTACAAGAGTGTTGTGAAGACAGCTTCTAGAGTGTATTTGTCTTCTCATGCTTCCTTTATATCCCTCAGAGTTGGCAGAATTTTACCTACATAAATTTTTGCTATTTATTAGTTGCAACTCAGTAACCCAGTCATGGAGTTGATCAACCAAAGGAAAAGAAAGATTTGGCTGCACAGACTGTGTAATTTCCAAATTTGCCTTAAGTGGCAGTTGAGTGCTGGAAGGGCACTAGTATTAAGAGTTCAACAGCTGCACTGTCATTCAGAGCCCTTGGGTTTCTGAGTCAGACAAAGTGCTTGAAAAGCACTCTGATTCTTTTCTGTACATAGGAGAGAACTGATTCAAAAGGAAAGCTTCTAAAATCATCTCTCTCCCTGATTTTCCAAATTAAAACTTGATAGGAAGAACAATTACGTCTTTTCTGAAGGAAATGTCTTTAGGAGAGATTTTCTCCTTTCTTTAAAAATTAGAGTAAATTACATTGGAGTAATAATATTCAGCATTTTTACAACTTCTCTTCAATGAGATTCAGAACTCAAGAGCCTTAAATCCTCATTATAAATCCCCTCTTGATGTTGTTTTAAACAAAGCAGTTTACTGGCTCCCTGATATTTAAATAAACCACTACCATGTTCTAACCTACTTTGAGACTCAAACAACAGAAAACTGATCGAACAGAAGACAATTAAAGAACTCTTTTTTTCAAAACACAGATAGAAACAGGCATAATATTTTCTAGTATCTCTGCATACTCCTTCTCACACTCACACATGCATCAACACACTGTGAAGTAGGTGGAAAAAATACATGTCATCTGGTGAATACTGTCTGTCTTTACACATGCATAACTGTCATGTGAAAAGCAAGATTCATCATCTCCTGATTAGGACCCAAATTCAGCTGTCAGGATGTTAATGTTTACGTGTGATCTGGGTATATAAGCTCCAGCTATGGTCAGAGGAGTCCAAGAGTTCAATATAGTTGCCAAAAGGCCAGTATTAGTGTTATTTGAGGTGTCCTATAGTATCCAAGGATTGTGAGATCATGGGATAATTCAAGTGTGGAGGGATCTCAGGAGGTCTCTAGTCCAAGCTTCTGTTCATCTATGATGTCATAGGGTCATCCGTGAGGTCTGATCAGGATACTCAGGCTTATTTGTCTGAGTCTTGAAAAACTCCATCAATGGAGACTACACCATCCATCAGCAGCCAGTCCCACGGTTGACTGTCTTGATTAGTGAAAAAAACATACTTGATACCTCACATTGAGCTGGCACATGCAATACAGGAGCTATAAAAAAACAGGTCCTATAGAAGTGGCAGCTAGAGACAAAGACCTGGTAACAGACCAGCCAAATTACTCTAGAGGCTCCATGGACTGTTCTGGTTAGAGTTCCTCCATCTATATCAGGAGCCTAGGCACAACTACCTCACATCTAAAGATTTATATGTGAGATTCCGTTACCTAAAATTAATTGCCCCCAAATACCTATTTGTCAGGCAGTCAGAACTAGAAGACTTCTGGTGTTCCTTAAGTCTAATGTTGCACTTGCCAGTCTCTCACAGATGCCTGAATAATCTGGGATATCTCAAAGAAGACTAAAAGTCTAAGTACAGACAACTGAATTCAGGCAATGTTGGATACCCAAAGAGATTTATTTAGTATCTTTAATCAGACTGGTTGAAAGAAGTTCTATATTATTCCATTCTTGACAGCCCCATCATACGTTAGCCTTGCAGACTTCCTATACACAGACATAAGACTGTGCAGCAATTTTTCCAAAAATTCCCAAGATTTTCTGGAGAAAAAAATGGACAGAACTTTACCTTCAGCTGTATCAGTTATCTGAGACTACCAGGCACTGCTAAAAATGAAGATTTAAACCCAAACTTGTCTACTAGAACCTTTCAGTCACACAGGAAAGGAAAATTTCTGTGCAGCTGAGAATGACCATTCAAAACACTGAAATACTTACAGAGTTTTCTATTAAAGTATTTTAGATTATTCTGAATGATGAGATTACCATTTTGCTATCACACAGCTGGAAATTGTATGAAAATGTTTGAAAAGACACTCAGGAAAGTAAATTGAATGACTTTTTAAAAAAATATTTTTAATAAAAATAAATCTTTTGTTTGCAAGTCACAGGTATCTTTCCTGCTCCTTGATAGAGATGAAGCACTATAAATGCCAATTTATTTTTCACTGTGAGGTTAGTCTTTGGAGTAATGGAAAATAATTTTCCTCATCTTTAATGAATAAATCATTGTGGGAGGCTCTGCATGATAGTTTGATACTGCATAGCTATTTCTTCTGATTGTTAGCAGGGTTGTACATTTTAATTCCTGGAATGTTATTAACTCATAATCATTTGCTTTTAGACCTTTCTGATAACTTTGCTTTTTTCTTAATTCCTTTTCACGGAGGTAATAAGGAATTACTTTGTTTAATGATTCTCTAAAGATCCAAGAAGTCTAAATATCCTAATAAGGCAATTTTATTTCACAAATAATATTGCGCCAATATAATTAAATGTTAATGTTTTCTGCAATAGGCCATGTCCCTAGCAATGGGGTATGCAGCATCCTAATCCAGAAGCAATTTTGGGAAAATGAGCGTGTCCTTACCCAGAGCTAAGTATCAGTCAGTGGAAATTCATCAAATACCTTGTTTACTTTGAGAATATTTAATATCCCAAGAAAAAGAGAGAAGAATGCTTATCACTGACTTGCTTTGGAGTAAAATTCCCCATGAGTTCTGCTCCCACAAGTAGTTAAGCTATTAAATCCTTTGAACACAACCTTAAAGGTAAAAAGCTCATGGCCATTCTAAGGTGAGAATCTCCAACACAACCCACCTGTGACTGATCCCTCAGGCTGCTTCATGGCCACTGAAACTTGCAGAAGGTTCAGTGCGCTCTGTGTGTGCCAGCGTGGCCTGTGGGGAATAATGGTGGCAGAGACATCAGTCAAGCAAAAAAAGTATGACTTGCCAAAACAGTGCCATAAGGCATGGTTTAACAGAAGAGGCAGGTGCACACACTGCAGTAGGTCTCTCAAATACTCCCTTCCAGCTCCTGTGCTGGTGTGATTTATCCTTGGGAATGAACTTCTCTGGATGCTGCATTAAAAGGAATGCAATTTTGATATTTTCTGCCAGAGTCCCAGGACTTTCACTGATATGTTTATCAGAGTCCCAGTAAAAGACTTTCACTGAGTCAGATTCACAAATAATTCAAAATTAAGTGCAAGGTCTTGCACCGGGGAACACATAACCCAGGAATGCAGCTCAGACTGGGATCCACTTGGCTGGAGAGCAGCCCTATGGAAAGGTATCTGAGGGTCTTGGTGGACAGTAGGCTCAACATGAGTGAACAGCATGCTGCAGCAGCAAAGAAGGCTGGCAGAATGCTGGGTTGTGTTAAGAGAGGCATCACCAGAAGAGATAAAGAAGTCACTGTCCCAATTTACTCAGCACTGGTCAGGCCACACCTTGAGCACTGCGTTCAGTTTTGGTCTCCGCTATACAAAAAAGATTCGGACAGGCTGGAGACGGTCCAGAGAAAGGCCACAAGGATGATCATGGGAGTGGAAGACCTGCCGTATGAAGAAAGGTTGAGAAATCTGGGTTTGTTCAGCCTTGAGAAGAGAAGGCTTAGGGGAGACCTTATTACCGTGTACCAATACTTAAAGGGTGGCTACCAAGAGGAAGGAGACTTCCTTTTTACAAGGAGTCACATGGGAAAAACAAGAGAGAACGGTTGCAAGTTACTCCTGGGGAGATTCTGATTGGAGTCCAGAAGAAAATTCTTCACAATGAAAACAATTAAACATTGGAATAGCCTCCTAAGGGAAGTGGTGGATTCCCCTACATTGGACAGTTTTAAGACTCAGCTCGACAGGGTGCTGGCCCATCTCACTTAAGCTGTATTTTTTTACCTTGAAAGGTTGGACTAGATGATCCTTGAAGTCCCTTCCAACCTGGCTTTCTATGATTCTATGAAAATTAGCTATTTTATTGAAAGCAACAGAACAGATTCAAGATTGCCATTGATAAGTTCACTAACTACAATAGCACTACAAATTAAGATGAATATTGCTATCAAAAATAGTAATAATGCAACAACCCGGGGCTAACATTCAGCAGAGGGTGAAAGGTTCAGCGCTTACCCAGAAAGGCGTCCCTGCCTGGGCTGGAGGAAGAGAACATAGCTCGTCGACTGGTCTGTCACATGTTGGGGTTCTTCTCTCCCAGTTTAACAATCATTTTCTCCAACTTTTTATTCCCAAAATTATGAGGTTCCCACCCCGCCTCAGGTGATGTGTACTATGATTTGGGTGGAGAGAAAAGTGCTGTATTGATACATGTTTAGCACGATGTCTACAATCTGCATTAGCATACGCAGGGATGCCAAATTTAATATATACTTCACAGGTAATGAGGCAAAAGTTAGCTATTGGATTTGACAGCCTTTTCTCAGAAACAAAGAACTATGCAAGATAACTACTGTTATCTTGTCCTTGCTGACCAGAAGCAGGGCTGTCCTACCTCTGCAGGGCCCCATCCTTCTCTGCATGCTGTGGTAGCCAGGTAAGTCTCCACTTCCCTGGGTTGCAGTGGAGATAGCAAGGCCTCTGAGCACAGACGACCCCACCTCATTATCCAAATCCACACTGGATGCCATGCTTGCTGCGGACTTTATGTCCCTGAAGGTTTACTGATATGCCCTAAGGAATTTGTTTCCTCCTAGTCCACTCACCAAGAGCTCCTCTGTTTTCTATACTCAAGGTTTTACAATAGTTAGTGTTCTCCTTTGATTGTAAATGTAGCCTCGGGAAAGGAAATTATTCTCAAATTGTCTATCCGCTAATCAAAAACTTCCTTGTCCTCTGTCAAAGAGTTCAAATTTTGTCATTGTTTTGCCCTTCCTACTTAGTTCATTGAAACAATTTTCCCTGATTGATTTTAGGATAGAATAAGAAATTCTACTGCCTGCATGCATTATGGGCACTAAACTCAGAAAGGTGATTGGACTGCTTCCTACTGTGAGTGTCAATTTGGGGTGCAGCTTCAGGCAACAAAAATACATTAGTGTCTTTGTTGGGTCATAGACATACAATAGCCCTTGAGTTATATCATATCATAGCATGAGTATGTTTTGGTATTTGACTTATTATTTATTTTTTATCTTTCTCAGAATTACTATCAGGAATAAGGGGAAGATATCTCCTAGATAAGGATCTTATAAAGAAGTTTTTGACTGCACTTTCTCTTGCTTGCACAGAATATTAATTGTTTTCCACCATCTAGATAAATGTTTCAAAACTAGTAGTTACGGGCCGCTGTTACAGGAAAAATTCTGAGTGAAATTTCCAGGTACCTAGCATCCACAACTGTAGCCTGCAAACATATTAGCAATCTGAAAAAGATTAGGATATGCTACTGTAGCACTCCAGTCTACAGCAACAACATAGCACTTCTTCCAATGGAAAGAAATATTACAGAAATCACAGCTAAGTCAAACAGCTTGATCTGGTAAATAGTAAGCATTTTATAGGAACCTCGGGGTATTTCATGCATGTAGTGTCATAAACTGTCCAAGGACTGTCTGCATGCATGCAGTGTATTTCTATTCCCTGCAGTTTTTACAGTGAAGCTTCCAAGCTGTGCATAAGCAATAGTATAATAAGATCTCTATTCATTTCTCCTTCAGGGATGCTGTGCATATTTACTTGCCCATATTCCTTCTATTTCTCCCAATCACTTTGCTGGAAAACATCTGTTTATTTTAATAAGGAGGTTTGATACTTTGATTTTGCTCTGATATTTTTCTTCCCTTCTTTGTGACATCAGGATAATGGATGCAAACTCTGAACCAAAGTGTCAAACAATATCTTCAGTGTGTTATTAGTAAAATGTCTCAGTCTGGGAAGAAGGATGGTCCTATGGATATTCATTCAGAAAATTTGATCCAATATTTGGTTCTGCTAAATGCGTCTTATTGATGTTAGGAGCCAACTTTGGAGGTGTGAACCAACTAAAGCTAGAGGCAAATTCTCAAAAATCCTCATAAAGGCTGTGTGTTTACATTATGTTGTCTGAGGCCAGACTCTTAATTCTATATTATCCTCATAGTTTTCAGGTCTGTTAAGTTCTCTGTTCATTCTTACATGTTTTCAAGATTACTTAGGGGACAGTGTTTTAATTTTTAATGGGTCCTAGCATCCTGCCAGTCAAAGATGGTCTCTTCTTTCGTCTTAACTCTTTCAATTCTTTAACTTGTAAAGTTTTCTGTTTCTCACTACCCCAGGTAGCGGCTTCAAAGTCTGTAAATAGTGATGTGTATAAAACCACCCAATCATCATATGTTGGAGGGCATTCATATCTGTGGGTTTGTTTTTTTTTTCCTCCTTGCATTTCCCTGAAGTCACTATGGAAATGCAAATCCAGACTATAGTCTTCTCTGAAGATTCTAATTTTCCACCAGATCTAAATGAGGTACAGATAGGTTGTCTGAGCCCCATTTCCCATCTTAATTCTCTCTCACTCAGAAGGATATTCAATATGGTCAATGAAAGGGATAAGGGTGGAGTCATAGAATTATAGAACGGTTTGGGTTGGAAGGATCCACAAAGATCATCTAGTTCCAATCCCCCTGTCATGGCAGGAACACCTGCCACTAGACCAGGTTGCTCAAGGCCCCATCCAACCTGGCCTTGAACACTTCCAGGGATGGAGCATCCACAACACCCCTGGGCAACCTGTTCTAGTGTCTCACCACCCTCAGAGTGAAGAATTTCCTCCTAATTTCCAATCTAAATCTACCCTTTTCCAGTTTGAACCGATTACCCCTTGTCCTGTCACTACAGGCCTTTGTGAAAAATCCCTCCCCAGCCTTCTTGTAGGCCCCCTTCAGATGCTGGAAGGCCACAATAAGGTCTGCCCAGAACCTCCTCTTCTCCAGGCTGAACAAGCCCCATTCTTTCAGCCTGTTACAGCCCTCTGATCATCTTTGTAGCCCTCCTCTGGACCCTCTCCAACAGGTCCATGTTC
The DNA here is from genome assembly GCA_032159205.1 of Eurystomus glaucurus suahelicus. Taxonomy (NCBI): domain Eukaryota; kingdom Metazoa; phylum Chordata; class Aves; order Coraciiformes; family Coraciidae; genus Eurystomus; species Eurystomus glaucurus. The sequence goes on from JAVFHW010062897.1 coordinate 7,523, forward strand.
TTCTTGTGCTGGGGGCTCTAGAGCTGGATGCAGTACTCATGATGGGGTCTCACAAGAGTGGAGTAGAGGGGGAGAATCACCTTCCTTGACTTGCTGGCCACATTTCTTTTGATGCAGCCCAGGATATGGTTAGGAAAGAATCTGAGAAGAAGTTGAACTGGGTGCAGCTAATAAGAATCTATTTGATTCTTCAGTATTATCTTTCAAGTGTAAATAACAATTTTCCTCTACCATAAGGAACAAAACCACACTGCAGCCTCTGGGGAGGCCTCTGTATTTTGCAATAGGCAATCTAAGTTCAACCAAGCAGCTGTACATTCAAATTGAGCTTTTATTCACCATTTCATCTGAGCAAAATCTCCTTGAAATATTTCAGGGTAACCAAACAGCCAAATCTTTCTCCTACTTCCAAACAGCTTGGAAGCACAGCTTCTGACACACCACTCTTTTCAATCTTCTCTCCATTATTCTCTGAAACAAGTTTTTCCCAAAGCAGAAAGATGTACCACAAAAATAATGACATAGCATGTATTTGATCAGTTTGAATACAAGTATGACAGCAATATTGGTTTTTATTTTGATTTTTGAGTTGTTAGGGAACTCTCCTTCTGAATAAGCAAACAAAGTCCTCTTACCTTTGAAAAAAGAAATACTCGTCATCACTCATAATCACATAAAAAAAAGAAATGTGAAGTGAATGTGACTGTGCAATTTCCTAGTATGTAAAAATTTGCTGGATTTTTAGGAAAACACAGATGAATTGGAACCTGAGAGATCTGTGAGGAATATTCTTGGATGCTGTTGTACACCTTTGACAGAAAGAGCCTCATCTCTTTGCTTACATCTTGGTGCTTAAAGAGCCTTCTGGATGTGGCACATGAGAACTTAATGAGAATAGCCTCTTCTTTTCCCACTTGCTAGGCAAATGCATGAAATCACTGGGACATTTTAGAGTAAAGAGGAAATAGTGTCTCTTTTGCAATCTCTTCTGAGTTCTCAGAAAGAGTTCCCGTAGATTTTGTCACAGTAGAGGGTACTAAACGCTGGATATTTAACCCGTCTTTCGATTTTCCGTTACTCTGAGCCATTATATCTAAGCTGCAAAGGAGGGGAGGAATTTCAGACACGGTCCTGTGTTAAGCAGTTTTATGTCAGTTCTCAGGGCTATCTGCTATACTTCATGGAGTACACTGAAGTGGCTAATGCTTCCAAGACACTGGAAAATTTCCTAAATTCCATGCAAATCCTTCTGCCTTTGGTCTACTCTTGGCTGCCTTTGCACTTCTAGGGCATGTACATAGTAGGAATCATGGAGATGTTGTTGGAAATTAGGCCAGAATAACTTGAGCCAAGCTGCCTACCTCAGGAGTTTCAGTTTTTGTTTTAAGAGCCAGGCATAGAGGAATAAATTTCTAGGTACTTCAGTCATTTATTAGAACAAACATGAGTCCTTTGTGGTGAAAGTTGCCAGAAAATTATAGTCCAAAGTATAAGACATCCTTCAAAGATGTAGATATATATTTTTTCCATCAGTAATAATTCATCCAGATGAAGATCTCTTTCAAGTCCTCTCCAGCTACTTCATGGCAACTCAACATCACACAAACAGCCAGCATATTGAAACTAGCACGTACTTTGAAAATTGACAGTTAGGAAAAGTGATGAAAGATAATGCAGTAGCAGCAATGAATCAGATTAATATGGACAACACGGGGAAAGTTCCACCTACGCAAGGAGCAGAGCCTGATATCAGAGGGCTCTTTCATCTATAATAACAAGACCCAGTGGCTGAGAGCCAAAACTTCAAACTGGAAATGAGAGGCAATTTTTTAGCAGGAGCATATTTAACCATTTGAACTGTTTACTAATAGATGTAGAACATATGCCTTCATTCAGAGTCTTTAAACCATGGGTGATTCTCCTTCGAAATGAGAAGCAAATGAGTTTGCAAAGAACTGAAAGTTGTCAGGGTGATTGCAGCACTTTCTGGGTAAAATCTAGCCCTGAGTTATGGAGATAGTCAAATTGATAATGGTTTTTAAAAAATTCATATCTCTGCTAGTGAGGAAGCAGCTAGAATGTGTTTGTGCTAAAGGAAACCAGAATTTAGTGTGAAGATTTTCAGCAAATTTTAGGGGCTCGAGTATTGTAGAAAAACCTACATTGTGCTGGAGTTATATGATTTTTCATAAAAACAAAATCCTTTAGGCATTTAAATTTTAACATTCTGAATGAACCAGATTTCTTCACAGGAAACACTGTTTAACAAATATACCTTTATGTTAGTTACAACTTTCCTTCTTCCTCTGTTCTCAAGTTTCATTTATTAATAACTATTTCTGGACCTTTGGACTCTTGCCCAGTTGTTCACAACAGATAATAAATTAAAACACTGCACTACCTACCAAATTAAAACATGATCTACTAAAAGAAATCAACAGCCTCTTGGAGATGAATCAATTACAGCATCCCACAGAAATAACTGTATCAAGATTCAAAACATATATATAAGGCACTAAAAGACCTGGAACTAGCAATTGCCTAAAACCTCTTAAAATTCCAACTGATGTGAAGACATGCCATTTCTTCTGTTGCATGACGCATTTTATATTGACCATTCCTTCTGAGCTAGCTTTCAAGGGTGACGTCACATCATATGTGTTCAAATTTGTCCGATAGACATGCAGAAGTGACTTTTTTATGACTACCATTTACCACTGGGAAAACTTTCTAATTGGCAAATTTCTACACATTCCATCCTTATTATACAGATTAATCAGTAAGGTGCCATGGATTGCCACTGACTCTACTGCAGACGTAAGTATCAAAATGACTTCCATATCCAGACACTGTATAATTTAATCATGCTCAAAGGATTTCCGTAATTGTATCCACAAACGTTACTGCAAGATCAGCTTTCTGCTCCACAAGTTTCAATTAGAATGTGCAACACACCAATGCATTTGAAAAAAAAATAATGAATGCTTCTATTCCTCTCATCTTTGAGAGTTTTTGTACAAGTACTTAGCCAGTGAGCATTGCCACTTCTCACTTTCCAAATATTGCCTTATATAGTATTTCTCCTTCCTGCACTGCATGTCATCCTTGTAATTTCTTGCATTTTGCTAAAGGCACAGGAACACTGAATGGTTCTGGAGATTACTAATGAAATATGGAGCCTTTCACTGCAAAGTCAGACATAAAATGTCTGGCCTAGGTTGTTCATGGTGCAGAGATGTAACTGCTGTCTGCTGGTTGTTCAGTAGGCTATATGAAAATTACTGTTAGTTTCAGTCTGCTTCCTACTGAATCTGGAGGGAATTAACTGACTGAGACACAAACAAATTAAAGACAACATTTTTGGAAGCAAGATGCCAAACATCTGAAAATCACGTTGCTTTCTGAACAGTAACATTGGATCAAGGTGCTAAATTTGCAGATTAAAAATCTGAATTGCTCATGGTATCTTGGCAACTCTTGGTAAAAATGGTAAAAGAAAGGATTACTTAGATGCTTCATGCTCAGAGACAAAAATGTCACAGGGGCTTTAAATATACTTAAAACATTTAAAGCTAGATTCCCAATTATCAAGTATTTCTTTATGGCTTAATCAGTTCAAACTCCAAACTGAGTTGCAGCAACTAATGGGTCACCCTGATGAATATATATAGCTATATTCTGTCCTACAATAATGTGTTAGAACATACGTAAAGAGCAAACACTAGGAAAATTATTTACAGGGTCTGAAGAAATGATGTGGAATACATTATTCTTCTCATGATGATTTTGTCAAAATTTGGACTAGAATAAAAATTTAGAGAAAAAGAATCAGCAAGGGTTCAATATTGGTGCATTGAAAGAAAAATGATTCATAAAAGGAATATGAAAGACAAGAAGGTGATTGTGAATTGCTACCATGCATTTACTAAGATCAGTCAGGTTTAATCAACATGAGTGCCTTTTCCAATGAAATGGCTGACTCTGTGAATGAATGGAGATCAGTAGATATTTTTCACCTCAAATTAAGCAGGGTTTTTTATACATGGTATCAAATAAACTCCTGGTAAACAAACTGAGGAAATGCAGGCTGGATGGGTGGACCACAAAGTGTATGGGAAGCAAACTTTATAGTGGGGCACAGTGCCAGCTCAGATGGGCAAGACTCTGAACAAGCTGATCTAACTCTGCAATTAGCCCTGCTTTGAGCAGGGCGTTGGACTATACTCTTCCAGAAGCCCTTCTTAATTAAGTGCTTCTAGGATGCTAAATGTTGAAAATTCACAGCAATAGGTGGCTAACGACGAATCTCTGTCCTAATCCCCCC
>JAVFHW010062899.1:0-18442 GCA_032159205.1 Eurystomus glaucurus suahelicus
AAACAGACCGTGTTACTCAGTTTTAAATAACCAGGTGGATCTTAAGGAAGATGGTAAATCTTCAGAGAGTGTCAGATATGATTATTGGAACTAGTAAGAGAGATGCTCCTTCAATAGCACTGACAGACAGCAGGAACACAAATGTGTAAACCTCAACATCTGAATCCTGATTCTTCACGTTCGTTGTCTCTATCTAGAAGCTGAAAACAAGCAAACTCAATTTTATGTGTTGTTATGGTGCAACAAAGATGTTATTTTGAGTGCCTCTTGTTCACTTTTACATGCTTTGGCTGTAACTTCTGCACTTTTGTGGCTAAACAGACTGTGGTGGATGATCCTGAAAGATTTAGTCTTGACAGAGATTACAGTCCATAGGAAGGGGTGAATGTATGAAGCACTTGTGAAGAGCATGAATGATGCCTTGTCATATTATTTCCACCAGCTTATCTGATTGTTGTAGTGTTGGCTAGGTGACTTGTAGGGGACAATTCCAGCAGAAACTGTCTTAATCACCTAGTTTCTACTTGTTTGACGGTTTTCTGCTTCCCTAAGCAGGCTTTACTCATCACCTTCAGACTCTAGTGTGAAATAACTTTCACTGATGGCTAGTATTTAAAATTTCAGAAATATCTCATCAACTCTTTCAACCATTGCACAAATACTTTCTAGTATTATCCTGTCACTTTGTTATGTCCTAAAATTTCATGTACTTTCTTCATGACTGCCTTCTGTACATGTGGTTCAAAGAAATATCCAGGTTTTTTTCAGCTGATATATCTAACAGAAACTTTTCTAACTACTTCCAGTATGCATCACTCTGTATGAGCATACTACTACAAAGTATGGCTACTGTTACTCCTGTACTTGGGGTTACTTGAAAGCAAGTGTGTTGGACAAAAAAACACCCAGTCACCTCCCACACTAATGAAGTCTTCCTTTACTATGTCATCAGCAGAAGTTGTTAGAAGTTTCCTCTCTGTACTGAAGTTATTATTGAAGCTAATTTTGGTTCCAGAGCAAGTAAATCCTCTAGTTAACTCCCTCTAATAAAATAATTCTTCAACAAACAGGAACATCAGGTTAATTTATGACAATGTACATTTGATCATGAGAGGTCGTATTATTATTCTGCATTGCTCCATCTTGTTATCAAGAATTTATTTTTTTTTTCCCAAAACAATGATGTTGCATTGGCTAGTTATGTTAGTTCAACAGGCATGTCTGCTATCCACTCTCTCCTTGGTTTATTAATGCAAGTGCTATGTTAACACCTTACATTATTACACAAAATACCACCTTTCCCCCATCCCTTATTAATATCCTTCCCTCTGTTAATTCCTCAGTATGGAACAATGTGAGACATCCCTTTATGGGATATGTCTATGAACACCTGAAGATGGGTTTCTGTACAAACACCAAGTCTTTTTTTTTTTTTTTCATTTCTTTCCAATTATACCATTTAATATAAAATACTATGATTTCTGGCAATTCTTGCCAGGTGTACTGGTTTTGGCTGGGAGGAAGCAAATTTTTCTTCATAGTAGTTTATATGAGCCTATGTTTTGATTTTGTGCTGAAAGCAGTGTTGATAACATATAGATGTTTTACCTGTTGCTGAGCAGTGCTTACAGAGCATCAAGGTTGTTTCTGCTTCTCACACTGCCTTGCCAGAGAATAGGCTAGAGGTACACAAGAAGTTGGGAGAGAACACAGTTGGGACAGCAGACTCCAACTGACCAAAGGGAAATCCCGTACCATACGATGTCATGCACAGCAATAAAACCTGGGGGAAGAACATGGAAGAGTGATGGAATTTGGAGTGATGGGCAAGTAGCTGTTCTTCCCAAGTAACCATTGCATGTGATGGAGTCCTGCTTTTCTGGGAATGGCTGAACATCTGTCTGCCAATGGGAAGCAGTGAATAAATTCCTTGTTTTGCTTTGCTTGAGTATGCAGCTTTTACTTTACCTATTAAACTGTCCTTATCTCAATAGACAAGTTTTCTCGCTGTTACCCTTCTGATTCTTCCCACAATGCCACTGCAGGGAGACTAAGTGAGCAGCTGTGTGGTATTTAGTTGCTGTCTGAGGTTAAACCATGACAACAGGCTGGGTCCAAAACCCGTGGGGATCACCTCTTAGAAGAGATAAATGCCCTCAGTCCTGGGAGAAGGTGATCTTATAGATAGCAGGAACATTACCAACAACAGACTTTTTAAAATTATGAGGGTTTTTTTTTCCTACTGTTAATCATTTTAGCAAAGTTTTATAGCATAATACATTAGAGTGCTGTACTATAGACTGTTACATTTTATTCTACAGGTTCAGTGGTGAGGACACAGAGTCCCACAGTAAGACCTGCTTCCAGAAAAGCCTGCATTGTGTCTGCTAGGGAGTCAGGGCGGGATGGCAGGGATTCCACCAGGCTCAGAGACAGCATTGATGGCTTCAGTGCAGAGGCTGTACAAGTGAGTGACTGAACTCTACACAATGACTTATCACTGAAATTGAATATAAGGGGTTAAGAGTCTTCCCATCTCTCTTGAGTTCTGTAAAATCAGCCTTTAATTTGAGAACTTGCTGTTCCATCCTTTATTCTTTGACACACTCCTATTTTTAATCCTTTACCATGTGATGTAGCATATTGTCCAGCAGCCACTTAGCAAGATTGTTGAACTCCTTTTATATGTGGTCTGTGCTGGATGATGCAGCTCACATTTCTTTAGAAGTAAAGAAAAAAAAGAAACCTTGAGTGATGTACAATGACCTGAGGTTCCAGTGTATACTATAAATACTAGCAAGGGCAGGATTTATCATTGTATAAAACTGGGATAAAGTTCTTCCCAGTAGATTGCAGGAGGCTGAAAGGAACCAGAATGCATTAGGCTTGACATTAGAAGGGCTAGGTGAGAATACTTCAAGTTGTCTAAGAATGGTGCCTTCAGCTGGAGAGCTGCCCTTGTATTGCATTTCCTGTTCCCTATTGTTGTTTGTTGTGTGCATATGATAGGGAAACAAAACCACTGCTTATGACCACTACATTGTAATTGTCCAGGCTACTGTATTCTGCCTATATTTTTAGTATACAGACAGTCACATTATGTATTTTTATTATATTAATTTACATAGATCATAGTTATATGGAGAAGCATGGTTAAAAACGCCACTGTTATTCTCTATCCACAGCACTCTGCAGAAAGGAGAAATAAATATATGTAAGTTTATGTGCTATGCACTTAAATACACGTGTGCTCTGTACTGGTATTAAATAATGGGCAACATTTTTAGGGCCACACTTCTGTCTTCTTCATCTTTTTGGCAATAATATGACAAAAGTAACTATAACAGTAATTTACAAGAAACAGAGTCTCTTGAAAAATCTTTCCTGCATATATTTTTACTGCACTGAAATACTCCTTTTGGAAAGTAAAAGTTTTATTTTCAGGTGTCAGACTGGAAAGAAGACTTTTACAATGTTTTAAAATGAAGCAAATAGTAAAGGAAACCAGTTTGCTTCCAGTTTCACCGACATATAAACCCCACAAACATTTCTAGAACTTACTGATCATGACACGTAAATATTTTAAAGTATGAAAAGGGCATTTGAAAAATTTTTACTAGCTCTTTTTAGAGTAGAGAGTGAAAAAGACTTACTTCACACTAAAATCTAGTTCTGTGTCCTCTTACTGTGTGTCTTTTTTGTTTCCCTTTATTTTTGTTGCCAATCATTCGCTGGGAATAAGTGCCTAAAGGCTTTATTTGAAGATTATTCAAACAGATGGGAGTATTTCTACTGACTTGCTTATACTTTTCACCAGACCATATGTTTGATAGAGTTTACAGAAAGACCAGAAAGCCTTCTAAAATGAGAAGGCACCATTCACTATGTAGGGAACCCACTGTACAAACAAAGGACTGAGTCCTGCTCCTGTCTGTTAACATTCCTGTAACTTTCAGGAGAACAATATAAACAGAATTGGACCCAATTTTCCATTACCTTGCATCTTGTGTATGCATTTGCATCTCTACCCTTTGGAAACTCATCCTGAAAATAATTCCTTTTGTTGGCGATGCAAATTATTGTATAGTGTTTCATTGTTCTTGCAAGAAAGGCAGAGGAATAACTTCAGGATACCAGTAGTTGAAAACATGTCTTTGTTTTTTCAGAAAATGTTTTCTTGTCCAGCTTTTTCTTTCAGGTGTACAGCCTAAAAGAATACACAGGGAATGTAAATGTTTAGAATTATATGTGTCTTAGCTGAACAGGTAGTTATTTTAAAAAGTTGTTCCCTGAAATGTGTCCCTTTTGTATACAGCTTATATTGCAGAAAAACAGAGAAGCGAGCTTAGTATCTGTAAAATATTGGTACCCAGAAAAACCATAGCTATTGAAATTCTAATTATTTTGCAAGGAAGGTGCAGTGATTTGTTTGGTCTAATGTCACTACTTGATGTAGTTTCTACGTGAGAAGCAGGTATGGTTTGTTTTGTTTCATTTGTTGTTGATTGCTGCATAAAGAATTTGGTAAATTCAGCTTTATTCTTTTGAATTTATAGCAAAGCATCCACAATAAATGTATCAAACAGTAGCTTCATTATGAAGGGTTTTAGGTGACTCAGAACACAAGAACAAATTGGAAAAGAAATACTGTTATTTGTGTTGTTGAGATTTAGGGCCAGTCCACCAGATCTACAACAGATGCCCTCTGTTAATCCCCCTTTCCCCCACCAAGAAGGGGAAGAGAAAGAGGATAAGGGAGAGAATTATGGATCACTGTTGGTCCCTTCCTGTCCTAAATGGGAGAGGAAGGGAATGGGAGAGAGGCTTCAGGATTAGAAAACTAAAACATCTTGAATGAAGATAATAATAATAATAAAATGGGATATATACAAAACCAATATCGAACCCAACCTCCCCCTGATGGCAATTACATCACTGTCATCACTGAGGTGGTGGAGCAGGCACTGGGAATATCTCAGACTGGCCTCAGCAGCTGATGGGAACCGGGTTCAGGAGCTGGGTTCAGGAACACACGAATCGGGATCAAAGGCAGAGTGGATGGAGTCCTCCTCAGATACCAGCTCTTGATCAGAATGGCCAAAAAGGCACAAGAAGGACCAAGAAGAACCAAGAAGGCAGAAGGCCAAATAGAAGCTGCAGCAGGGAAGCACCAAGAAGACAGAAGGCCGAAGAAAAGGGAATGCAGAAGGGTCGAGACCCTCATGATCCCTCAGCTTATACTGAATATGACGTATATGGGATGGAATACCTTGTTGGTCAGTTTAGGGTCACTTGTCCTCACTGTTCCTCCCTGCAGGTGTGACCTTTCACTTTCTGCACCCCTGATGTGGTATACAAGAGTTAGCAGTGACCTTGGTCTGCAGAACAATCCTTGGTAGTAACTCTGAACTTCAAGCGTTATCACTGCTAGAAGCTGACACTATCTGAGAAAACATGCTGTTAATTTCAGACAGTGCAGTTAGTTAGCAGAGACTTAGATGAAAAATAAAATCCCTGAACAGAATTGGTTTGGTTCTGACTCAAACCAGGACAACAATCAAAAGAAAACTTATGATAGTTTAAAAGTCCTTTAATTTCCCAAACAATTGAAATCACTGGACCCTGCAGCAGTTATCTGCAGTAGGTGGTGTTAAAAAAGGTGCTATTAATTATACTGTCCTAGGTTTGGCTAGGATAGGGTTAATTTTCAAAAGAAGCTGGGAGGGGCCTCAGGCAGGATAGCTGGACTGAACCAGACAATGAGATATTTGATAATGTACTGCATCTTGCCCTTTATATAAGGGGGCAGCTGGCTAGGGCAAAGGTGCATCAGTCAAGCGAGCTGTGGCCCGAGTCAGGGACAGTGGTGTTTGGGTGGTGAGAAATCATGTTGTCCATCACTCATTTTATGTTGTCTCTTCTCTCTTTGTGTAGTCCCATTAAACTGTCCTTATGTCAACCCACGAGATTTTACCTTTTTCTTCCAATTCTCCTTCCCATCCCACTGGGGTGGAGGGAAGGAGTGAGTGAGCAGCCTCATGGTGCTTAGTTGCCAGCTAGGCTTAAACCACGACATAGACAATGACTGGGCTTTTCAGGATTGCTTAGATGATTATAAGTTTAAGTGTTACTTTTCATGGCTTGGAAAGCTGAATTCAGAATTAACAGAAAAGCCTGTGAGGGCTGAACTCTTAAGACTTCAGAAAAATGTTAAAGAATTTCTTTATCTGTTTTCAGATGTCCATCAAATACATGCATGGTATTGTGCTGAAACATTTTCATGTAGATTATCTTCTGGTATCCCAATATATGCTCATTCCAGTGATTGCCACCAGTATCTTAGGATAATGAAACTGAAGTTTCCTCTCCAAACTGTGATGAAAACTTATGTAAGTAGGATGTAAAAGAAGGTGTGTTGGTTTAGTAAGAGCTGCGGCTGCAGGGTAGCTGAGCCGCGCGGTCGCGCCACTCCCTGCCCCCTCCCCTCTGCTGTGGATTGCGGACAAAGAAAAAACAAAGGCTTAAAAGTGCCTTTTTGAGTTGAGATAAGGAAGGTTTAATATATATATATATGAAAACAACATATAATAAGCACTTGCAGTTAACAAAAACCAACAGTAACAGTGATAAAGGAGCAATACAAAAAAAGATTAAAAGCAGAGAACAGCGACAGAGCGAGCTCACCGAAAACAGCCAAACTCAAACTACCCCCCCACCGGAACTGGCCCCGGGGCATGGCGTCAGTATGGTATAGAATAACCTGGCTCCACTAAAATTAACCCTGTCCTGGCCAAACCAGGACAGAAGGAATAGTACTAACATTATCTGAGGTGGTCTTACCAATAAAGTTGTAAGGATGTCATTTCTAGGATGAAATCTTGGATCAGAGTGAGAACCTGCATCCTAATACTCTTGTGCAATCATCATCCAAGGGTTTCTATATGCCCAGAAGCCTCCTATAAGATCTGGCTTGCTCCCAGACTCTTGTGCTGTGCTGGGATGGCTGTTGCTCCCTCCTTCTCTACTTCTGCACTGACACTGTACTTGCTAAGGTTTGTTCAAGCAAGTTTGCCACAAAAATATTAGGATTTTTTTCTGGTTTTGCCCACAAAACTGTATATGCCATTTAGACATCTTATTTCTTTAAGTGTTGTAAAGATGGCCATTTTCCAACAAAGTTGTGTGCAATATTTTGATACTATAGGTCATATTCTTCTCTTTTCATTTTGTATCTCTAAGTAATTTTCCCTCTTGGCAATTGGTTGTACCAGGTCAAGTCCTTATCTGTTGCATGTCCTAAGTCTTTGTTACAAACTCTGGTTGTCTCGATGATGTTAAAAAAGGTGTCCTCAAAGGGGAAAGAAAAACAGGATAGATAGGAATCTTTAAGCAGGCAACAAAAGCAAGAAAAAAAGTAGTTCTTGCTCTTCTGAATATGTGTGGTTTGTTTGTTTGGGATTTGTTGTAGACTGTTGTTCAGTTTAAAAGCATACCAGATACATGCATGACTGTAACTTGCTAGTATCACTCTAATCTTCTCCCCTGTGATTTTTGCTAGTTGGAAGATCTTTGGAAAGACATATTAAAGTCCATTTGTATCTATTAGAATTTGAAATTCATCTTTTCTGTAGTCTCTGTGGGTTTCGTTGTTTCTGTTGAAGAGATCGAGCATTATATCTAAAGCTTGGTAGAGAATTCTCTGTTTATTTGTGCTCTAATATGTTTGCAAAAAGAATGGAACTGTTTATTTAGTTTCTTCCATAAGGAAAAAGTATTTTGTTATAATTTTGTTGTGCAATATTCCTTATTGCTCCATTGAGCCAAGTATTGTTAGCACACATAATTAAAAAGACAACCCATGCTACAAAGAGCTTGCAAACAAAAAAATACAAGCAGAATTGACATGACAGAGGAGGTAGGCAGAATAAGGTAAGCATGGAACCATCCCTTTTAGCAAAATAACCAGAAGTCACAAGAGAGTCTTACTCCAACTGCTAGCAAAATTTTGTTTTCTACTAGTGCTCTGATGGCAGAGTTGTCAAGAACCAGTTGTCTGACCCAGTTGTCAGGAGGCATCTTTGTAGAGAAGACTAAGACAATGATTTTATGAAGACTGGAAGTTACATATGTTTGTTCATTTTAGTGGTTTTTTTGTTTTGTTTTGTTTTGTTTTGTTTTTGTGGTGGGGGTTGGGTTTTTTTGCCAAGCATGAAAATATTTCAATTACACTGTAGCACCTTAGTCTATGTCTCTTTAGATTCCAATAGTTTTCTGACCACAGAAGCTCGAACACTCTAAAGACATAAAAGAGCAGGTTATCATTTACAGTGAGGAAAATTGTGTGCTCTCTAGATATTGTGGCGTTTGTATCCTGTAGTCCTGCATATGTAGTATCCTGCATATGTTTGCATATCATCCTTTTCTCCATGATGGTACATATGTATTTTAGCTTTTTCTCCCAGATATCCTGTCTCAAAGAAATAAACAAAAAATTATTAAGTCCATAGAAGAAAACAGAACTCTCCAAAAACATCAGACAAGTATAGAATATCCACACAAATATGAATCCCTTAATAAATGCACACACACACTCAGAAGCATACTTCAGCCTGCTGATACAAGTTGCCTCTGAGTTCCTTGGGAATGCTTTCACACTGTCGGAACATTGCTCTCTTTGCACCAAATGACTTATTGCATAAGGGGTTACTCCTCATTTCAATTCTGTGTGTTTAAAAAATGCTCTGAGAAGACTAAATATTCTTAAATACCCTACCGGAGTCAGAGGGATTGCTCTTGTATGGTGACTTCTGTTTGTCCAAAATGTGTGCAAAATAGGTGTCACATGAGAAATGCTGAATTTTACTCCTGCTTTGCTTACTGCTCTAACTGAGCCATAAGACTTGGATTATGTTAAATATCCGCAGATCTCAGGATGAAATGTAGTTAGAATTTTGTTTAAATACCACTTTCAAAATGCATCAGAGTTTATTATGTCTGAACACTTGTGAGAAAAAGGAAAGAGTTCAGTACAGCCAAGGCACTTCTAAAAGCTGTTCCATGTATTAGGAAAGGATAGTGATCCATAAGTAGTAAGGAAAGAGGTAAGACCTTCCACTCTCTCACTACCTCTGTGCATATTGTTTTACCTTACTTATTCCTTCTGGTCAAGCAAAGGCTATAACACTGGAGTCTACTGCAATACTAGTGTGTTGGCACAAGAGTGATATGCTTCCTAGAGAGATGAAGTCACAGAGATAAATATATTATATACAGGTTATAAGTATTTACTTTTGGTTGATGTAAAATTACAGCAGTTTTACTACTATGCTGCAGAGTACTTTTTAACAGTTTTGCTGCATACATAAGAATTAGGATTGCAGGATAAGGATACCTGGTTCCTCCATATAAAACTGGTTTATGAAAAGGTCTAGATCTGTTTAAACTGTATTATTAGTGTAATTGAAAGAGGGAAGTGAGATTTATACTGCTTCCCTTTGAAGCTAGAACACAATTAGGAATGTGAACAAGACCTGAGACAAGAAAGTGGTTACTCAGTAAATCTTGAGAGATTTACATTGAGATTGCATTTTACTTGGTGAGTTCAGAAATGCTTCTCATCTCCTCTGGGTCTAGGTGTGCACCCATGCTGATGGCAACTGTGTATGAGGGTGACACATGGGAACATTGCCTCCTGTGCTAACTCATTCAACAACTCCAGTGTTGTGGTGAGCAGGATCCTAGGACAAGGGCACACCAGAAAGACTAGAAATAGATAACAGCATGATTTCAGTGAACTGGAGCACTACAAAAAATGACCTCTCTGCCAAGAAGTGTGAGGTACAAAGTAAATTAGAAGACAATGAAAAGAACTTCTTCCTGTTCATTTCTTTTCTAAATTAACTGCAACATCTCAGTAACATGACCTTAGGTGTCAACAAGGAAAATTCTATGAAATTATCTTTGTTATGTGCAGTGATGGATGAGGGAAATAACTAAACAGGAAAGAACAAAACCCACAACATATAATTAAATATATTTGGGGTGGAATTGAATAAGATAAATACAAATAGTTATATATAAAAATATGATAATGTCATAATATTAGCATAAATTGTTGCAATCTCAAGAAGTCAAATCAACCTACATCAACAACATTGCATGAATAATCATCTTGTGGAATTCAGTGACACGTTACAATTTAGACAAAAGACTAGCCAGAGAAAAAAAGAAATATAGGACTTTTAGGCTTAATAATAATTACTTTCCTTTACAAAGACTAGTGCATGGTTCTGAGTTTTGGCTTACCTAATAATGCTACACCAATTAATAACTCTGAAGAAACTCACTGAGGTTTTTTTAGATTTAAAAGGAAAAACATACTAGCAGTGCAAAAAGGGTTAACATTTAGCTTATTTTGAAATTGATTATTTAGAGAAGTAAAAGTGCAGAATGATGACACAACTCAGTCTGAGAAATCCTGTGATTTGTGAATAACCTATAAAATAAGAAAACAGCAGGTTTAAGACACAGAAAGTGTTAAAATGACATGTTGTTTCAACATGTTTTTCAGTCACTAAACTGTTATTTCCACAGTCTCTAGGCTGGTTGCTTGTGTCAAGCTGAATAATCCTTATGGATAATTTTCTTTTAGAATGCTCTTTACTGTCTCTAATGAGAAGAATTACAAACAAGTATGAACATCTTCATGATTATCTGCATTAATTTATGCTAAATTTCTGTAAACATCCAAATTTGGTCATCAACAGAAAAAAAATTGAATCCTCTCTTACTCTGATTTTTAAACAGATTTGCTATGAAACTGGATAGAACCCTCCTCAGCATTTCTTGCAAACACTTGCTCAACCAAATTTGTCCAGTAGGAATGTTCAGAACTTGATATTCAAATCCTTTCAGAAAAATAATTCAGGTTTTAAATTTTAAATGATCATTTAGATTTTAGGTTACCTTTGGAATCTGAGGCCACTTCAAGAAGCCTGTCTGCTTCTTAAGAGGTAGGTCCAGTCAAGATACACAGAAGTATCTGAGATGCTTAGGCAAAGAAATCCCAGTCAGGAAGCAGCAATTAAATATCACAACATATACAACCAACTGCAACTTAAGGAGGAACTGGAAGGAATGTGGTGGCTGCCTTCACAGAGCAAAGCAGATTAAAGCCTGTACAACAACCATTAGGATCATCTACTAGAATAACTGTCCGTTCTCTCCTGAATGAGATATGTATACGCTGCTAATACTTTTGAATGGAGTGATTTGGGATACGGAAACCTAGAAAAGTGCATAATTCTTCCTATTGTTTTCTAACCTTTGGTAAAAAAAGTCTTAGAACTGACATTTTTAATGAACTTTGCTATCTGTGTTTAAAATGTATTCACCTGGACTTTTATTTACAGACTCAGACTAACCCATTAAATTTATGAAAACTTTGTGGAGATCTACGTTTGGAGAAATTATGTGTGAAGCACACTTAACATCAGTTGCCATCACTCTGAGGACCAAGTTGCATATATGTGTATGAATTTTAACTTCTGATGTTACTTTTCAGTCAAGAGCATTTTGTACGTGTATTCCACTCACTTTGGTTATATAACTAAAACCCAAATGAAATTAGCAATTTCACTTTGATTTGCTTTTCCCTTTGGAAATGTGGTGAACCGACCACATGATTTTTCTGCCTTATTAAAACAGTGAGCAAAAAACTCGATTTCCCATAAATCTATTCTGCAATTCCCATAAATCCTCCAGGAAACCGGAAGCCTGATAAGACCAGCTATAAATTTTGAAAAAGTAAACAATCGCTCTCTCTTCCGCCTCACTGCACAAAGGGAGCACATCGCTCCTGCTGAGTGCACCCTCCCCCTTCCTCCACCGATGCCGGAGAGGAGCGAGGAGGAGGGGGGGGAAACTGAACTGAGCTGTCAGCGCAGCCCCCTGAAGAAACTAAGCAGTCAGAAAGAAGGGAGCAGCTGCGACGGAGAGCCACCGGACAGAACTGATGACTCCCACTGCTCTAGGAATCCGGGGGAGAGAAAGAAGCCGTGAGCTGCCGCTGGCCGTGAGGTGCGCAATCGCTGCCAGCACCGTGAGCCGCCGCCACGAGCCAAAACTAAAAGAATCCAGAAGAAAAGCTGCAAGCTGCAGCAAGAAGAAGAAGAAGAAGAAATTGCAACAAGAGGCCATTGGAAGCCGCGTGCTGCAGAAAGCCACGCCGCAGAAGGCCGTGCTGCCAGAAAAGACAAAGCCGACGCCACCGTCGGAGGAAGAGAGAGAAAAAGCTACAAGCTGCTGACATCATCGAAATAGTCCAGGTCTACCGGTCGGGCATCGTCGCCATTCCACGGGGACCATCACCAAACGCCAAAAGGACACACGCATGCACACACACGCACCATCCACACATACAGGTCGTATTTTGACATAATTAAGTCCTTATTTGCCCTTATCTCTCGGTGGGTGAGAGAGGGAGTGAATGGGTGGGCGTGGTGTTCTTTAATATTGTAATATTTCCATAGAGTAAATAAGATTTTATTAGAATATGTTTAGTAATAAACTTGTTAGGTACTCTTTCAGTCTCCGTGTCTGCTTGCGAGCCTGGTGAGGAGATGTCCCAATTTACCCTCAACCCTTCTCCCTTTGGGAGGTGGTCGGACCTCTGCGCGCCCGACCGCGACAGGAAACTTTGATTATATTTCATTTTCATTGTTTTCAAATATAAAATTTGACAGCTCCACACACCTACTAACAATAACATGCAACCCTATGTCATTGTTGCCCATCTGCCGTAGAGATCTCCTC
Organism: Eurystomus glaucurus suahelicus; assembly: GCA_032159205.1. Classification (NCBI taxonomy): domain Eukaryota; kingdom Metazoa; phylum Chordata; class Aves; order Coraciiformes; family Coraciidae; genus Eurystomus; species Eurystomus glaucurus. Next base: position 12,814 of record JAVFHW010062899.1, read on the forward strand.
TATCCTGGTGAGAGAAGCTTTATAAAAAGTGCAGAGAAATTGATTCCTTCATTGCAACAATCTTTCCAATCCAACAGTTTCTAACTCTCAGGGAGTTTAACACCAAAACAAAAATGAAAGTAGCATGCATTGATTCCAGTGATAATCTCCAAGCAGTCTGCTACTAGTACAGCTCAAACTTCAGAGCTCTTAAGCATAGCCTCCTCATCATCAGTTGTCCATCCATAACTTATGACCCTTCAGTAAGACATTATAGTCATAGACTCTGAATAGCACACCATCTTATGACCCCTAACTCTACATATTGTAGTATGATACAATAATTTGGTCTCTAGTAATTTCAGAAGTCCTCATACATGTATTCTAGAAATATTAAATAGAAATATAAAATATAAATAAATGGATGGAAAAGATCCTGAAGAAGGAACATCTGCAAAAATTCTGGGAAAATGTCATGTCTGGATATACACTCCTCCTGAAGTGTCAGTTGCACAAAGTGCTTTGCTAGGCAATGGGACACACTGTAACATAGTACATTTCGTTTTTAGAAAGGTGCAGAGTGCAATCTTTAGCTTTATTAAGCACAAATCAAGAAGACAGATAGAACAGAATTAATTTTAGAGACTACAGAAGAAGTTGATGTGAATAAGGTCCTTAGCTCTGAGTATTGAAAGTAGTCTTTTTTTCCACCTAAACTCTCCTTATTCTCAAAAAGAACAGCCTTTCTTTCTTCACTATGTCTCAAATATAACATTTTTTCCATATCCACCTTTTTGCATAATTAATCTCAGGTGCATATTCAGCAAGTAGGCTGATAAAAGGATCACATGGATGCTTTTCAAGGGCAGCTTTATCCATAGGGACAGGAATTCACCCCCTATTCCCCTGATGCTTTTTGAATTGCTAGCTGCTAAGTGTACTGACCTTAATCTGTTCTGTTAGTTTGGCTTGGTTCCCATGTGGAACCGCTAGCATTGTGCTAAATACAGTCCAGCAGTGGCAGGTGTATCCAAACTGTGTTACTTGGCGCATGTAGTGCCCAGGACTCCAGAGGCCCAGATTTCTTTGCCTCTGCACTCAGGTGGCCATCTTGCCTATGTGAGGCTGCCACTTGATAGCAAGATAAAATGGCTAGTGGTTCAACAGTGTTTGAAAAAGTCAGACAAAATATCTGGCTGAGAAGTACATTCATCTGATCGATATTTACTCCCTGAACCAGTGAAAGGATGGGAAGTTTTTCATTGGCAGGTGTCATAACGTGTGGCAGGTGCCTTTTTATGAGCTGTCACTGTGAGAGAACTGTCATGAAAAATTTGAGCTGAATACTTGATTCAAAGCCTGGAGAAAAGAACAAAGATCTTTTTGCTTGAAATTTGCCTCTGTGCTTTAAAGATGTGTATGCAACTGAGAGATGGGAAGATGGACTGGAGCAGCTGTAAGACACTCAGTGTAGAATGTAATATGGAAATATTAGAACGGATAAGGAAGAGAAATGAAGAAAGGTTACAAGGCCTGACTAAATAAATTAGAAGGAAAGTCTGAAATATGAGCTGAACATTATGGGGAGGAGGATTGGTTGCTCTTTGAGGAAGGTACAGGCCAAATTAGTTGTAGTAGAGAAAAGAAAAGATGAAGACATTTGTGTTTAATGTATCTACACATCTTTTTTCTTCCATTCGTTTTTGACTCCTTAAAAATTTTGGTATCTATGTTCTATGATAGTAACTTCCACAAATGAATTACATTTCATGTGATAAAGTATTTCCTTGACTCAGTTTTAGGCCATCTCTCGCTGATGTCACAGAAAGCACACAGGTTTTAAATCACAGGAAACGCAAGGGATTATAGTATTAAGTAACAGTGTTTTCACTTTTGTTCATGACTTGCTTTCACATCATTGTCTCCTCTCAATTGTCTGTTTTCACAATTGATCTAAACTTCCTTTCCTCCAGGTAATTTTTCTTGCATCATTTCCAGCTCCCCTATAGTCAGTCAATCTTTCTGTCTGTCTGCCCTCCTTTTAACACAGTAGTGTCTCTGCTCTTTGCACTGTCTGGTACAATTGTTGTCAGTACATCAGCCCTCCTCTGATGACACAACTAACCACAAGCCCCATGATCTCCCACTTGCTTGCTTTTCATTGTTTCTCAGTGCCCTAGTTCTGTTACTGGAATTGACCACACTAAGTGGTCTTTGTTCCTCCTTCATCCATTAAAATGCAGTTTGCATCCACACACTCAAGTGTTCAATCGATTAATGGTGAAGCTAAGTAAAGGAGTGTTATTTTATACCCGTGATAATGAATTTACATAAATTCTTACTCTAATGCATGTGCTTCATCATTAGTTTCTTAAAGAACACATGTTTTTAAGTTCGGTGCTTTTATTTTCACACCTGCTTTCCAATAGGTATATGCATACTTTTTTTAAAAAAATATATATATACATTTACTGTTAAGATAAAGAATGAAGTTTTATATATATGTAAGTACAAACAAATCTGTGGGATTGTAGTTTTTTACTTTGTATAACAACAAAATTCAGTCAAAATCAGTTGTACTGAATAGTGTTTTTTTAAAAATGCTCATTCTTTACACAAGTTGACCTTTCAGTTCCAGTTCTGCCAGAACTGTCACTTTCATTCTAGTTCCTATCAAGAAAATATATAGCTTTCCACTTCCATTCTTATTCTCATTCACCAAAATAAAGCTCTAAAGCGACACTGCTTTTGAGGGATTAAGCAATGATTGAGTCTCTGTCATTACTTCCTCTTATGTTTCAGTTCCAATGTCCATGCAGATGCTGATTCTCATGTTTAAAAGTGACCCCTTACCATACAAGAAGTGTCAGTGAGGCCTCCATCAGTTCTGTTCCACAGCAACCAGAACTGGCAAACTCATGCAATATTAGAAGCACATCACAAGGATAAATATGTAGGAGGACAGAAAAAGAAAATGTGGAAGTGCACGGTAGAGAAATGAATATTTTCAAAAGCGTGATTTTTCTCACCCTTTCAATAGAAAATAACAATACCAGGTTGAACAGAGGCCAACACATATACTTAAATATTGACTTGGATTCTGTATGGTTTCTTCAAGATGGAAATTCTAGTAACTTTTTCTTCCCCTTCTTGAATGTTATCCCCTCTCTACCTGTGAAATTAGCTACACCTATTCCATGACAAATTTTGGGCTCAGTCAGAAAGATATCCAGAAGACTGTTTTAGGGGAAACTTTCCTTGCTTTATGTTCAGAGCAGGCATTTCTCTCTTTGTATTACACTATGTTTTGATACATGTTGCATTTGCCAAAGCATCACCTCCTGCACAGGGAAGGGACAAGTAAAACACTTAAAACACTAGAACTGATCTGTAATTATGCCACAGTCCCTTTATGTAATACTGATAGTAGAAACATCTTGTATTGAAGTTAGTATAGTCCTTGAGATTTCTCTTCTGAGCCCCTAGGCTCCTAGAAAAGTGTGTCTCCACATTTTCTGATGCTAGTTCATTGCACACTCTTAAAAAATGGTCACAGGAACCACCCGCCGGATTTTCAAATGTCAAGATGTAGATAATGAACCTCAGTACGTTTTCACACAATGGAACTGAGCATTACCAGTTTCTTTCTTACTCTGAAGATTTGACTCACCCCTGTCAAAAAAAAAAATTAAAAAAAGAAGTTCTTTCCATCATCCACAGTGTGCTTTCTGTAGCAAATTAAAAGTATGAATGCATAGTGAAGTCATGCACAGTTTCATATGTTGAAGATAATACTAGTAAAACATATTTAATGTATTTTTTTTCTTTCATATGTCTTTTACAGTAGGACCCTGTGAGCCCTAAGGCTTCAGGTTTCTTGTTAAATACTGTATGTATTCTTTGCCAGAGCGGTGACTATTTGGAGAAAGTGCTTTAAATTATCTATTTTGTTATACTATTCTCTCCTGTTTATTTATTTTTAGCTGTGTAAATTGGACTATTACTACCACCTTGCTCTACCATAGCCAACTCTCATCTAAAAATTTCCAAGTGTTGTGTGAACTGTCATCCATCAAAACCTACAACATTCTTGTCAGGTAAGTAAGTTGTGGTGGATATCATTGTAATACCCATTTTTTTAGCTGAAAGTCTTTAAAATCTTGACTCACAAATTATGCCAGTAAAAATGCATTCACTTCCTTAAGAGTAAAGTATTTTCCTATGCTTGCTTTGAAAGGAGCTTATAAAGGCATATTGATTCATGTAATGACTTGATTACTGTATACAAACATATAACCTCCTAATCTCTGGATGTAAATTACATGCCCATATTTGAAAATGTGTAATTTAGTAGTTTACTCAGGATCAACTGAAAAGCCAAGAACATAATGTAGGAGACTTGCAGTCCTTTACTATGCTATCACCTATAGATTATGTTGACTAACCTGCAAATATTTTTCCTCCCTCCTACTTTCCCTGTAATCTGAGTTTCCTACAGTCTGGAAAGTTTGCCTTGATGCAATCAGACCTTACTCTAACTAAAAAAAAAAAAAAGAAACAAATTCATAGAATCATAGACTCATAGAATGTTAGGGGTTGGAAGGGACCTCTGGAGATCATTAAGTCCAATCCCCCTGCCAAGCAGGACCAAAATTGCTAATTTTAAATTAGCAAAGTATAAATTTGATCTGAGTCTAGAGAATCAATCCAAGTATGTCCTGAAATGTGCATTTTTTCTGAAAAGTGTACAGCTTTTTTATACCACTAGAATTCTCTAATCTTGGCAAGACTAAATACGCTTTCATTTCTGAGCTAATCTTTACAAGTTACTCTTCATCTGCTAAATACTGAACCTTCCAAAACATGACAATTTTGCCATGAAGAGAGAGAAAGACAGATGGACAAGGGTCAAGAATATTAGTTTCCTATTCAGCATCCATATACAGTATGAATAAAATATAATATACAAGGTGCAGGCTTAAAAAGTTCCCTGGCTCTGATGGTTGTGGAGATTTCCTATAGTTAAAAAGGGTAACATTTCTAAGACTTCTGTTAGAACTGAAACTTTCAAAGTGGGGCAGCTAGTAACAGTGAAATAGTTGAAAACATAACTCAGAAACTGCCAGCCTACACAGGGAATTATCTGCATGTCCCTCAAATTGTTGTTGCATTTTGGTTAGTTCTACAATTCACCTACATTCTCCATAATATTATTGTATCTGTAATTCATACACAATTTTATTTCCCCTAATATTGTACTGTAGATTTTATTTAAGCTCTTTGAAAATTGTTACATTGTCCCAAATAGGCTAAAATTCTTTTCAAACCAATACTTAAAGAAATACATTCTATTAATCGAACTTTGTGTATTTGAAATGAGACCATCTGAGATGTGTGCCCCACTGTGGGGCAAAATTTCACTGACTTTAACCGGGCCTTGGACAAAAAGGGTAGGAAATACAAATCTGTGAGAAACTTATTCCCAGTGAGAGGTTTCCAATTTGTATTTGGGAAGCTGAGGAAATACAAATAAAATAACTATTTCTAAAAAGAAATTTTGCAGCAGAATCCATAAGACCTGCTTTCTCTCATCTCTGCAAGGCAATAATAATAATAATAATAATAATAATAATAATAATAATAATAATAA
>JAVFHW010062899.1:19616-37649 GCA_032159205.1 Eurystomus glaucurus suahelicus
CTTTCTTTCTTTCTTCCTTTCTTCCTTTCTTTCTTTCTTCCTTTCTTTCTTTTCTTCTCTCTCTCTTCCTTTTTTTTTCTCTCTCTTCCATTCTTTCTGTCTCTTTTTCTCTTTCTCTCTCCCCTCTCCCTTTTCTCCCTCTTTTTTCTCCCTCTCTCCCTCCCTTCCTCCTTTCTGTCCTTCCGTCCTTCCTTCCATCCTTCCCCTCACCCATCCACCTCTCCTCCCTTCCATATTTCCCCATGTAGTAGATTACTTTTTAGTGCTTTTTTAGTGCTCAAATGGTAAAGGTGTATGTAGAACAGTTACACATACATACAGTTCTTTACAATTCATTTTTCATGGCATAGTTTTACACAAGAATGTAGTAGCAATGCAGTTTTCAGTTTGGACTGGTTTTTTTTTTTTGGAAATTTCTGTGTTTAGTTTTCCCTTTCTTGCAGATTGTTTCTGCAGATCTACTTTGCAACAATACTTATCTACAGTAGAAAGATGAGGTGTGATCATTTGTTTGAAAAGTTCCCATTTTGCTAAGAAAACAGGCTAATAACTGCAGTTTATAATGACAAACAATAAAGGTAAAAATCAACATGGGTGTTGTTGAACCCAGGCCTTAATGTTTGCGTTATAGAGATGCATATATCAGATTAAAAAAAAAAAAAAAAAGGTTGTGGGCTTGAATTTGTGTTTTCACATACTGTTGTGAAAGAAATCTTTATTCACCTTAAGGTTTACAAATAGAGAGGTACAAGCCTGAGAAAGCTAGCTTTGGTTTTTGCCAGTAAACTTTGAGACCATTGCTCTTACCATCTGCTCAGGCTTCTATGTCACTAACCTAGAATACAGTGTTTGGTAATCTTTATCTGATTTCACAAAAATGCAGCAGAAAAACAGAGGCAACTGTTGTGCTTAGATTCATACCAAATTTGACTAAAGAAAGATTAAGCATTTCTGGGTTTAAGTGGATTTATGGAATTAATTAAACACCAGTGTGGGTTGTACAAGAAGCTTCTAAATCTTTGTGCTTGGAGATTTGGGGGATGTGACTGGACAAAGCACTAAATCTTGTCTAAATTCAATGCTGACACCATTCAAAGAACATTGAACTGAATCCATTGTGATTCAGATTAAAGACTTTCAAGGCCTTTACAGTAGACTTCCCTGTGCAACGCTGTTGTGTGCCATGTTAGGTATCATTACGTACCGTTGTCTACCCAAACTGAGAGTCAGAATCCCATTCATTACAAGGCAATATCTGCTTTTTTCTGAAGTCCTCATCTTTGACCATGATCAGATAGAAAATACAGCATTTATCTTGTGCAGTATAGAGCTTTCTGTGTTCACAGCTACTAGAATGCCAAATATGTTTTTTTCCATTTGGTGGCGGGTCTCCTCAGGGTTATAAAAAAGAGAAGATGTTTTAGAGATCTAAATATAAAGGAATGCAATTCTAACATATTGTGTCATTAAGAAATTTAGGAGCTTTTAGACAGATTCTGGAGGTAGTGGAAAATGAGATGCAGTGTTGCATTAGGTATGTTTTTAGTAGTTTCTTCTTTTTGTAAAAGCTGTAATTTTCGGAGTTTAGAACCAATTTAATGTCCCTGGAGTTAGAGCTTTTTTGTATCCATTGTCCATTAGGTGAATTACTAAGCCAAGAATGAAATCCATTTATAACATATAAAATACTGTAAAATGTCTTAAAAACAGTCCAGGCAGGCAAGAAAGCATCAGGAGTCCATTAAATATGAAGACAGTGAGTTCTTAGATGCTCCTTATAATCAGATAATGGGTTTTCATGCTTTGATAAGAGGCATTAGATATAGGAAGAATTATTTAAAAGTTTGAATTCAATAAAAATATATACAGAACTAATGTGAAATGCATTCTGTTTGGCATTTGAGATAGCTTTCAAAACAGTATTTTTCTTTAAAAAATCCCTGTTACTTCAGTAATATTCATTATGTTTTAATACAAATTAACAAATAACATCTGAAAAGATAGATATTAAAGAAACCTGTCAGATTCCCCTATAAACCTACATTCTCATGGGATCATAACTTGGGCATAAAAATGTGCTCTAGGCTGTGAGGGAAGCTCACATCTGCTGCCATATTCGTTAACAATTAAAAGCACATTTTGTCTGCAGAGAATTCAAATTTTAAAGACCAAATTGCACTCTTCAAAAATAACTGAATACAAAGGCAATGACTGATTATAAGACTGCTTGAAGAAGGTTTCATGTTTCCCAGTGTCTTATTTAGGTCCATCCTTTGCTGTACCCTTCTGTACAGCTCACCCACCCTGAGTTTCCTCCAGCAGCAAGGTGGTGGAATGTGGGTACAACTGTGGCCAGTATCTGATTGGAGCTGGTTATCCTTTAAAGCTGTGCTCTTCTCAAGTTCAGTGGATTGTTTTTGGGAGGAAGGAATTTCCTAATTGTTCTCCCCAAGTCAGCAGCTGCAGGGGAAAGAAGGCCTCTGCAACTTGGATCTTGGGCACAAGTGGGACACTGTTTCCAAATATCTGAGAAGGACCAGAACACATAGGGACAGGCCTAAGGTACCAGGTTTGCATTTATTTTCAGCTGGTGGCTAAAACCACACTAAACAGAGATATCCTAAATAGTTTTTGCTACACTACTACCTCTTGGTTCCTCTGTGGTTTAGGGTAAATAGCTAAAAGCTTTTTATTCTTCTCAGTCTGTGGAAAAGATCTGTCACCCAGTAGGAATCTCTCAGAGTTCCAAGGAAGGAAATAATGAGTATTTTTGTTTCAGTAATTCCAAAGTTTTATAAAAAAAACAATTTGGATTGAAGTTAAAATGGAATTTTCCAAAACTTTTCAACGTAGTAAGTGCATTTTAATGCTCAGTCAACACAGACTAAGTATGTTTCATCCCTGCTCATTATATTTTTCTCCAATTCTTTTCTCTTTGGAAAGTATTTAGGCCATCCTAACATATCATCGTTTCACCTGTTTTCTGTTTATTATGTTAACACAGCTTTAGCTAATTTACAGATGTTCCTGTAGCTCTTCCCACCTTATCCTCTGTTGCATCTACTCAGATCTGAGAGAGGATTCTGAAGTTTTCTGCTCAGCTTGTAGCTGAAGACCATGCCTATTTCTAGTGGTTTTTTTTTGACTGTTGAGTCGATCATGGGGTGTAGAACCATAGAATCATGGAGTTATTTAGATTGGGAAAGACCTTTAAGAACATCAAGTCCAACCATTAACCTAGCATTGCCAAGTCTACTACTAAACCATGTCAAGCAGTGTATATGGCAACATTTGCAAAGCAGTGATTTGGGATGGAGAAAGGACAAAATGTTCTAGAGTGAGTAGCCACCTCAAGAAAAATGTATGAACTGAGATAATTCACAAAAAGCAAACAGGATGCAGGCAGCAAGTGACTCCCAGGATCCAGAAGCCACAGCAGAAACAGGATGTTACAGCTGTTAGGTAGTCTTTTCTTTTCCACCTCTCCCCTGGGTTTCCGTGTAAACTTTTAATATTCAGTTTTTACATTAGACAATGTAGCAGACACATTTAAGCAACAAAGCTTCTCCTGTTACCTTTTTGACATAATCCTCTTCATCCATGCCTTGCTCCGTTCAGTGTATTTTTATTTTTTAATCCTTTATTCCCAGAGTAGGATGTTATACTAAGAGTATTGATGTTACAAAATCAGATTTTTTACGAAGCTTTTTTTCCTACTTTTACACATATATTTACAGTTTCCTAGCTCCTTCAGAGTTCTTATGATGCAGTGGATAAATAAGACATATTTCATTAAAAAAAAAAAAAACCAAACAAACAAAAAAAACAAACATGTAAATTCACCCAAGAGGTTTAAGTGCCTCCTTGGGGTTAAATGACATCCATGCTAATGACATTAATATATGGTAAATAGCATGGTTTTTAAAAATCACTCTCTATACACATATGTATAATTTCCAACAGCAGAGCTACCAAGTAGGTAATAACATGGGTGCCTCCAATAAACTTTTAATTACAGACAGTAGTTTGGATTTTAATCTGGCACCTTAAAAAATCTAGCTTCCACTATTTGGAATTAACAGGCATTTTAAAGACTACACCACAACTGGTGAGATCTCAAGGACAACTGTGAAAATGGGACACACCATCAGCAGAGACAATAGTGATGACTCACCAGATGACTGTGACACAGCAGTATAATGATTCGTGATACAAAGCAAATATATCAGATGAGATACTTGCATTACAGAGAGGAGGATGTTAGTGACTTCATACAAGGCAATGGAGAGGACTTGTTTGCATTTTCTTTCCTGATGTGGTCATCCACACCCATAAAACCAAATTGAGCTGCAATAGATTCAGAAGAAGGCTATAGTTATGGGCAGGGATGTGCAAAACCTCATTCAGGTTTTCATTTTCAGCAGAGAAAATGGAAAGTCATTTTCCCTGACATTTTAGCTAGGTATTTTCTGGTTTATTTGGCAGCTAATTTTTAACTTGTGGCTGTTTTAACTACTTATTTACATGCTGAATGTAGTTTGGAGTTTTCCAGTCACAACAGTGGGTACAAGAAACCTTAGAAGATTAAAGAGACTTCTATCATTTCTAAGAGACATTAATTGGTATAGTTGCCCATGATAGTAAGATCCAGAATGGATATTCTGGGAAGACTGTTCCACTCTCCTGTGTCTGTGTTTTTACTGGACATAGAATAAAGTACTAAGCTAGGGGTCCCATTTAGTTACCTAGCTAGGGCTCCAAAAGCAGATTATGGGAGATTAGGAAGATACTACTGACTGTCCCTAAGAGTCTACATAACATTTGGGCACAATATGGGAGAAAACAATGTGCTTTGCCTCCTCCCACTGTCTGCTGGATACATAGGAATTACCTACAGCATTTTCACATATTCTTGGATCTCCCACACAAGAGACAGAAAACTCTTTGTCAGGGGGTTTCTCCACAGTTTGTACTTCCTGGCTAGAAAAAAATAACACCTGCCTCTTTGAACATTCCTAGTAACAGCTTTTAGGTCTCTGGCATTCTTTTTTGGTTCTGTTTTCAATTATATGGAGTGTGTTATGAGGAACAGAAAGCAAAGAAAGGAGAAAACCATGGTAATTCAGGCAACATTTGTGAATCCTGGCAAACATTGCCTCTATAATGCATGCTGATTTAAAACTAATGCTTTAACAGAACCTTTTTTCTTTGCTCTTGTGATTTGGTTATAGTGATACTACTTGCATAAGCATTTAATACATTCAAGTGGCCTTCTCTTCAAACTAAGAGAAGCAGCAAGTCTTAAAACAAAGCACAATATAGGCAGAAAAGGGTATGCTCTGCTTTTGGCTCTGCCACCATAAGCAAGAGGAAGGTTCAGAAGTTAAAATATGTCTTCAAAGACATTTTCTTTTAGCTTCTCATAGGCACTCTGTTGGTAGCCTCACCCCTTGTCTCCGAGTCTGGAGAGCAGGTGCTTCTTGCAGAGGGCATCATGCCACATGCCCATCACTGGAGGAGTACAGACCCCAGCTGTACCTTTGAGAGCTGTTGCCATTTCTCTCTTCCCTTCATCTCCAGGATAACACCAGCAGCCTAGTAAGCCAGTGCTGCAATGCCTCAGTGACAAAATATAACGTGTAGCATAGAGTGATGTTTGGACACCTAGAAGTGTTAGCTGCAGTATAAATCCCTTAACCTTTACTTTTACTGTTGTAAAACATCCAGGTCCTGTGCAGCCCAATCTGGGGCAGAAAAGGGGGCGGGGGGTGAAGAGGAGTCACTCTCCAAAATATTGGTGGGAGAGGAGATAGGAGTAGGACTTCTACCTCTTAGTGTTTACACTTTAGTTGTGCAAGATTTTAAGCATTAGTAGAGCCAAACTTTACATGACACACAAGACATTATAAGACAATGCAAATACTATTTTCCTTTTTGAGGAGACTGAAAAGGCAATGAACTACACACATTAGATGTTCATCATACCATTTAATCTACACTGTGTTAAGATACTTGCTGCTGTAGAGCTGAAACATAGAATCATCTAGGTTGGAAAAGACCTCCAAGATCATCCAGTCCAACAGTAACCCTACTGTACCAAGTCTGCTGCTAAACCATGTCCCTAAGCACCACATCTATATGGCTTTTAAATACATCCAGGTGATTCAACCACTTCCCTGGGAAGCCTGTTCCAGTGTTTGACAACCCTTTCAGTGAAATATTTTTTCCTATTGTCCAACCTAAACCTCTCCTGATGCAACTTAACGCCGTTTCCTCTTCTCTTTTCACTTGTTACTTGTGAGAAGAGACCAGCACACACCTCTCTACAACCTCCTTTCAGGTAGTTGTAGTGAGTGACAGGGTCTCCTTTCAGTCTCCTTTTCTTCAGACTAAGCAATCCCAAGTTCCTCAGCCACTCCTCATAAGACTTATTCTTGAGATCCTTCACCAGCTTCATTGCTCTTCTCTGGACTCGCTCCAGCACCTCAATGTCTTTTATGTATTGAGGCGCCCAAAGCTGAACATGGTACTTAAGGTGTGGCCTCACTAGTGCTGAGTACAGGGGCATGATCACTTCCCTAGTTCTGCTGGCCACACTATTTCTGACACAAGCCAGAATGCTGTTGGCCTTGTTGGCCACCTGAGCACACTGGTGGCTCATATTCAGCTGCTTGTCAGTCAATGCCCCCAGGTCTCTTTCTGCCAGGCAGCTTTCCAGCCACACTTCCCCAGGCCTATAGCATTGGATGGGGTTGTTGTGACCCAAGTGTAGGACTTGGCACTTGGCCTTATTGAAGCTCATAAAATTGACCTCGGCCCATCGATCCAGCCTATCCAGGTCCCTCTGCAGAGCCTCCTTACCCTCAAGCAGATCAACACTCCTATAAAACTTGTTGTTGTCTGCAAACTTACTGAGGGTGCACTCTATCTACCCTTCAAGATTGTTGATAAAGATATTAAATAGAAATGGCTCCAATACTGATCCACAGGGAACAACACTTGTGACCATCTGGATTTAACTCCATTCACCACCACTCTTTGGGCCCAGTTGTCCAGCCAGTGTTTTACGCAATGGAGCATACACCCATCCAAGCTATGAGCAGCCAGGTTTTCATGAGAATGCTGTGGGAAACAATGTTGAGGGCTTTACTGAAGACAACATCCACAGCCTTTCCTTCATTCACTAGGCAGGTTATCTTCTCATAGAATTAGATTGGGTTCATCAAGCAGGACCTGCCTTTCATGAACCCATGCTGTAAGAACCTCTGTAGGTTATTGCTTGAAAGGCTCAGCATATTTAAGTTATATTTTATCCTCCAATCTAGTTGTGAGGTTAAATGTCAGAACCTCAGTGTCCTAGGAGGACTTTAAGCTGTCTCACATCTTCCATTTAGCTCTTTGCTAGACAGACTTTCTACAAAGATCTATCAAGTCTAGAGACAAACACCATAGGAACAGACATGTGAAACTGAGAAAAATAAGTAATATTATTCTTGTTGTATATGAAATAATAAAAATTTACAGAAAGCAACATCAAGTTGGGTACAAGACTATACCTAATCATTTTACTTGATGATACTGGTCTTTCTATGGAAATGTTTCCCTTTCCCTCAACTTCTTCCTGTTCACCTTTTTCATCTGCAAGACAATTTTCAGCAGCGTAAACTCTGTCATTCTAGTAATTTTTTTCCAGCTTTCCTTGTTTAGTCTCCTTTTCCTGAAACAATATCCTCTTATATGAGCAGGATTCAGATGGAAGAAATGAAGGTTTGCCAGAATCCTTGTGACATAATTGTGCTACTTAATGTGGGCTTTACAAGGTGTACGGCATCCTTTTTCTTTAATGCACAGCCTACTATTACTCCACAGTGTCAGGGAAGATGTTATGACACAGATTGAAGAATGGTGCATCTATTGTAGCTTCAAACATGCAGAAGTAGATTCTCAGTGTTCAAGGCCTAATTCTCAGTTACACTAAATTCTGTCTCTGTGTTTTCCTGGGCAAGGTACACATAGAAGATATTGCAAAAATACAATGTAGCAATCATTAAGAGTGTTCATAACTATGGTATTCCATTGTTAACACTTTCCTCAAAACTGAATTATTTGAAGAGAGTGATCCTCCCAAACTAGTTACATCAGAGGAACTGAGGTACAGAAAAATTGAACAATTTGCAGTTACTCATTAGTTGCAGTTTGGCTGCACTGCTGTTCTTCAGAATCTCTTCTCTACTTGGTCGTCTTTCAAATAAGAAAGAGTTTGATGCAGCTACAAATGCTCAGCTACAAATGTTGTTTTTTGCTGTTAAGCACACACTGCTTTTTTGATAATGACTTAAAACACTTTGGGAAACACATACTTTGTGGCTTAAGAGCCCTGGGTAAAAAGGTCATAACTCTATCATCAGGGTAAGTAGATGCCCTCTACATGTTGTAATTAAACTGATGAAAATGTAATTGCATAAGTTGTGAGTTTTGTGTAGAGGTCTTTTTTATTACAGGTTACCTTTATGGATGCTCCCATCATCTATACCAATACTTAAATAATGATGATGTGCCTATTGTTACATGATTGCATGTTGCCAAGTAGAATAATAAACACATACAGTAAGTTTTGGACACAGCAGATCTAGAGATTAATTTCAGTCTTTGGCTCCTTCTGTGTGCTGATCCAGGAAAAGACTAATTCACCTGCATGGCAAAATATCCATAATTTAAACAAGTAATAACAGTTTAGTTTAAATGTGCTTACTTAACCTTATTACTAGGCAACTGTAGAGAGAGCAAATTTAGTCACAAAGGTCCAAGTCATATACACCATGTAATTGCATGCCTGAAAACATGAAACTCAGCACTGGATGAAGTAGCAAGCACTGGGTGAGGTGGCAACCATCACTAGATCGATATCTGGTGTTATCTGGATGCCTGGAGGAGTGTGAAATGAGGTGGCGGCCCAGTGGTTCCAGTCCTCCAATTTTCTGCCCTAAAGAAAAAGGAGCCATTACCCCCACCACGCAGGTGTAAATTGACGGACTTTGTGACATTAACATAAGTGATAACATTGTTTATAGTCATCCTCACCCACATGTATACCCTGGTGTTGTAACATAAAATTTGGGTATAAGTATCACCCCAATCTCTGCCCAGAAATCAGGACAGGATCAACTCGGAACCATACTGATGACTGGATGGATTGACAATTCTGCTCCTTCTCCATCCCCCCTAATCAGGACGCCTTGTGGGTGAGATTATTTACCTCAGCTCACACTGGTGATATACTTTTCCTCCCCAGGTGTATTTCACATTTCTCCTCAAGTGTATTTTTATGCTTTCCTGAGTGCATTCTTGGTTTTATTCCTTTTCTTCTTGTCGCGACTGTACTGTCTTTTGCTCCACTGTATTTCTGTTCGATGGGCTTGTCTATCAGACAAGTGGCCGGGCTTACAGCAGTTAAGTTGTTGTTGTTAGTGTGCATGTGTGTGTCAGTTTTTAGTGTGTTGTTGTTATAATATTATTTACACAACCCTTAGGGTACCTGTAGCTCTTAGTTTATAACCAGCAATCCAAAAGAACCTGAAAATGCTGCTGTAAATAAACAATTATTATTTGTTCCCCGATTTGCGTCTGTCGCATATTCGGTGCTGGCCTCACAAGAACAGATTTATTCCCTGGTTTTCGCAACAGTAACCTATTACTACAGCTGTTTTTTAAGGATGAGTGAATGAGCAAGAATCATGTTAACCTGGGACATTTGGCTTGTCATGGAAACAAAAACCTTTTAAAACAAGCATTTACATATAGTCACTGCAGCTCGTATAGTCACTGCAACTCATAGCTCGTCTGCTAGACAGATGAGATATAACAGCATATGTGATGAAGACTGGGGAAGGGAGTCTTATATTAAAGCCTTAGAAGTGAAAGAATTATAAAATATTTTAGCTGTGGTAGAGTTATTGCAATGAAAGAGTAATGGTTATTAGCAGTAGAGTGTCTTAAAGATGCCTACAGCCTGCTACAGGGTAAAAAGTGCAATGGAATGAGTTATGCAGCTGTGTTGTTTCTGAAAACTTAAAATGTCATTTCCGTGGTATAAACAATCACCTCCTTTAACTCCTCAATCTCAGTTTCATTAGTAGGTGAGAAAAAAGTCTCTTCTAGACTAAAGCAGGGGTCCCTCCTGCCCTGTATTCAAGAGTGACTGGCAATTGATAGATTGAGAAAGAGTGTTTGAGCTGGTGTCCTGGTTTGGCCAGGACAGGGTTAATTTTGTGTGGAGCCAGGTAATTCTATACCATGCTGACGTCATGCCCCAGGGCCACCTCCGGGGAGAGGTCAGTTCTGTTGGGAGTGGCTCAGTTGGAGTTCAGTTCGCCTTGAACTTCGCTCGGGTTCGGTCCCTCGCTGTTGTTCTCTGGCATTGTTTTTTTTGTATTGCTCTTTTTCTTACTGCTTAATATTTGTTCTTGTTAACTGCAAAGTGCCCATTGTATGTTATTTTCTTTTATATATATGTATATATTAAACCTTCCTTACCTCAACTCAAAAAGGCACTTTTAAACCTTCTTTTCCTTTCTCTGTCCACGGCCCACGGCAGAGGGGAGGGGGCGGGGAGAAGCGGCCGGCCACGTGGCTTGGCTACCCCGCAGCTCTTACTAAACCAACACAGCTGGGTAAGCAGATAGTTACATTTTACTCAGTGTGCTCTCACAGATTCTAGCAAACTACACCTTGAGGACTTTCCAGCTGAAAGGTAATATCTGCATTTGTTTATAATAGTATTTTCATCTTTTGCCCATTAATGTCTTTAATCACTTTTTGAAGATAGTTTTAGTTTAAACGTCTCTTTAGGCAACTCCTTGTGGCAGAATTCCGCAGGTAAATTTTGTGTTGTGAAAAGGTAGTTACTTTTGCTTGTTTACATGTTATTTAAAAACTGCACGCACTTTTTCTCATTCTTGTATAATGAGAAATGGTGTATAATCATTTTTTTGTTACATTCTCCGTGCAATAATTTTATCAACCTTTATAATAATATCCTGTCTGCTGCATCATTTCCAAAATGGCTTAATTTACTTATTCTGTCTCACAGATATCCCAGATCTCTTATGACTTTTATTGCATTTTGCATCATTTTCTGTTCTACTATTTGCTTTAAAGGGGGAATATAGGACCAGAACCAGTCCACAATCAACATGTGACCTTGCCAAGGATTTATAAATGTATTTTCCATTTTATGTTCACGTCCTAATATTTCCAACAATTTATTTGCATATTTGGTGGCTACAAAACACTGAAATTACCTTTTCAGAGGATTACACAGAATAAGTAGGTGCTAACGGTCAGTTCAGGGGCCATCATTATGCAAGAGCTCAACACTGTGCCCATCATTCTTTGTTACAAATGGAAATACTTACAAAAATAAAAGTGATTGCAAAAACTTTGAATTTTTAAAGTTTTAATTAATTAATTGATCTTCATCGAAATGAAAGTAATGAGAAAATTAAGATTATAGAATCATATAATATCTCAAGATGGAAAGACCCATAAGGATCATCAAGTAAAACTCCAAAGATTCTAAATTTAAAATTACTTTCTGCTACTAAAAACAACAAGATATTTTTTCTTGTAGTAATCAAACTGATTTTAGTTATGCTGAAAAAGTACAAGCTAACAAGCTTAGAATCTGTATTACACACAGCTTCTTTTAAATTTCATGATAGTGGAAATAAAATGTTAAATTTGTGTTGGCAGTGGTAACTGGAGAAAATAAATCTCTGTTCAGGCATATAAATTTCTATTAATTTGCTCTTCTCAGGGGCTGCAACATTTTGGCTTTGTCTATGGCAGGATCAATATTGCTGTTAAAGAACATCAGTCGTAGTTTGGTAAGGATGAGTAAACTATCAATTTAAGAAGAACTTGATACAGCACACAGTGTTATGAAAGACAACTCCATTATGCATTACAAGGCTTTGTCCACACCTGGCCTTAAGAAATTGTGTCTCAGATTATTTCCTTCCCTTTTTCTTTGTCACTGCCAGCATGAAGATCTCTAGTACTTTCCTCACTGACTCCAGGTTTGGTTTGGTTTGGTTTTTGTTTTTTTTTTCAGATAAATGACGAGTAAAATCATGCAAGCAACTGTTTCTCTACTGCCCAGTCCCGTCTTGACTGGGACCCTTCAGCTGCTGTTGTGACAGAAGGTCCTAATCTTCCAGAGATCATAGGAACAGTGCAGCTAAATTCAGTGGGATAACTAATTGGGATTGAATTTAAGCACATGTGCAGCATTTTTGTTGGACTCAGGCCTGCGTATTGAATAACGAAGGAGGTGGTGTGGACTAGAGAGCTACAGATGTACTTAAAATATGAATATATTCTTTCTCTTCTGACAAAATAAAAATGTCCATGATTCTTCCACAGTCTTGTTGCTGAGTTCTGTGAGCCAAATCATGTTGTCAACTAGCCTATTTAATGTAACATAAACTTCAATACTTTTGACTATGCTTGTATCCCATGCATTAAGCCATACCAAATGAGACTTTGGCATATGGTAAGACCAAAACTAAGACTAAAAATGGCTATAAGAAGAACGTGATATAAATTCAAAGAAGCAAGATGGAAAAGTGTCCTGGTTTGGCCAGGACAGGGTTAATTTGGTGCAGCCAGGCTATTCTATACCATGCTAACATCATGCCCCAGGGCCAGTTCCGGTTCCAGGCCAGTTCCAGGTTCCACGGTTTTGTTCGGGCATGTATGACTGCTCTGCTCCCCCCCTTTTGTCCCTGGTATTGCTTATTTTTGTGTATTGCTTCTTTCTTACTGTTGTTACTGAGATTGCTTCTTACGTGTTTCTGTATTAAACTTTCCTTATCTCAACTCAAAAAGGCATTTTAAAACTCTTTTTTTTCTTTCTCTGTCCGCGGGCCGCAGCATGGGGACAGCGGCAGCAGCCACGTGGCTCAGCTGCCTGCAGAGACCCACCACGGCTTTACTAAACCACCACAAAAAGAAAATTATATTACAGTTAAAATAGTTAAAACATGAGTGTGCCAGTTCAAAACTCACCTGACAATTACCATTACATGCCATTCAAAGTGATTTAACTGTAGGCTTGACTTGCTGAACTTTCACTCAGGCTACATACAGCCTTGGGTATTTCAGACAAATTCTTTTAACAATACAGAAAAACATTCTTAGAAAGTCAGAATGTTTTCAATAATTTGGGGAAGTGAAATGAGAATGCAAAATTAGATCACTACATCACAGATTGTCAGGTAGCCCAGACTGAACCTGCAATACAGATGAAATTGTCAGTAACAGAACAGAGCACTCTGGAGAGCTTTACAGGAGTGTGGCAATATTAATTTCCACTTTAACCATCAGAACAACTGCTCCAGCAGTAAGAAAGCTTCACGTTTTCCCATGTATGTGGACCCAAGTTCAGGGAAATCTCTTTCCACTTCTTAGTAAAGCACACATATCCTAATACTTTCAGATACTTCTATTCTTAATTGTCAAAGTGCAATAAATTAATACTTATAGTTTATGATCCATGCATTCTCATTTGCTGTAACTCCAAGGATATCTTGTATAAGTTTATTCTCTATTTCTGTAGGTATTTTGTATGACTTTCATTGCTTGTGCATGTAGACATAAATTAACTTGCAGTAGCATGTCAGTGACCAACATAGACAATGAGAAATTGATACGGGTCACTATATTTTCAAGATGCAAAAGTAACAAAGATTGGACAAATATTTTCTTCCTTCTGTATACTAGAAATAAAGTCTTGCAGCAAATACAATTAGTCAGGAAGAGATGGAGGGTTGGGAATCATCCCAACATTTTTTTCTATCAGTTCTCAGTCATAATAATTTTATAACATCTTCATCTCTTACAAGTGTTTACCAGCTATTGAATAGTTACTATTCAGTTTTCCCCATGGTTGAATAAGAACTTCCAGAATACTGCTATAAAGATGCAAAGGACATAAAGCATAAATTTTGTGTTATTTAACAAGCATCCGCATCTTTTTTTGCCAAACTGAAATATTTCACAAGACAAGAAATACTTAATGTCTAGAAATAAGCAAGTATCAGAGTCAGGTAAATATGAAAAAAAAATCTGGTCAGGTGGATGAGACGTTCATATGTGGTTTTGGCCTATTGCAAGCGCTAGAAAATGTTACTTTCTCTTCCCTTTACTATGGGCTGAGATCTCACTATATTGCAGTTGTTGAAGATATTAGAGAAGTGAAAAGGTGATTATTGTGGCTCAGCTGGTAAGTGGTAACTTGCTAAGCAAAAAGAGCTTGAGGGCTCCGCTGAACTTAGTAGCTAATGTAATGTACAGACTTGTTTTTTATTCTTGAAAACCTAAAACCATTTTAGCTCATATTTTTGAAAATTACCTTAAAAAGTCACAAAATTAATCGAGAGAGTGTGTTCAGATTTCTAGTCTGGCTTTACAAATCCCTCTTGTATCAAAAGGAGGAAATGATAATTTTGTAGGATGCCTCATGGGCAGCTTCCTGCTCTGCCTCTTTCCCAGGAAGACTGCACGACCTCCTTGCCACCAAGTGAGCAGTGACCCTATTTAATTAAAAGTATAAATTTAATTTTTTTTACTCTATCAAGGAATAAACAACACCATTGTCATTTACGAAAAGTGAAAGAAACACCCTAACACTAGGCACACCTCAACAGTCCTTTCCAGGGTAACGATGCCAGATCCTGTATATTTCTGAACTGTGTCCGGTAATGTTGTGTGCCCTTCTCTCTCTTCTTGCTCTTTTTCCCTCTCTTGCTGCCTCTCCCTTTCATTGCAATGGCACCTAAAGAACAAATTGCCGCCTTTGTCTGAAGCCCGCTTATTCACAGTGGGGCTCTTGATCTGAACAAACCCAGAGATGTCAGACTGTATAAACACTCAGGGAAAGATATGTTTCATAAAGGTTCCCGCTCTGGAAAATTATATGCTACTTTCAAAATGCTTTGCCACATTTAAAAGTGTAATTATACCCTTCTACTTAATGACTGACGTAGCGTATGTTTACACATGTTTTAGCTGACTTATGACAGTACACAGAAGCACATTGTACATTTGGTAGCAACAGCTAAAAGATGATGGGAACACCATCTGAACCTGTCTGTTCACATTGCCCAAGTATTTTGGAAAACAAAGCACATGTAGTACCAGTGCTGGTCCTCTCCTTCCTGTCCTTCCTCTATGTAATGAACTGTATTGTCCTCATTTCCTCTAGTCTGAAATCCATGTCAGCTCAGCCCTTCCAGTCCTATTTCAGGATTTGTCTTTTTCTTGTTCTTTTTTTTTTTTTTTTGTAATTTTTCCTCAATGTTTTCTGAATGCCCATTTGGTTGTGGTGGATGGTGGTGGTCACGGTGGCAAAAATCTTGTTAGTGAAAATGTTATGCACATATTGTAGGGCTGAGTTTCCACCTGGAGTAAGTTTTCATAGTTTGGTTTCAAAGGACTGGATGGAATAGGGGTTTAATAAGAATTTTATGGAGCCTTTCAACCCTAGGGTGGTGGCTGCATATGTGACCAAGGCTGCGGTGGATGAAAATTAGTATACGTTATTGGCTGCTACATGGGGTTATGAAACAACAAGGTGGCCCCAGCCTGACTGCCACGAACTAAACATTGCTGTCACAGTCATTGCTACTTCCTTGGCTGTTTTGGGGAGGAATTCAAGACTTGAATGAGGACGGAAAGGACTTGTCCTTGTTGATCTTTCAGGGTGTGTAGGATGCTCCTTTGCAAACTGCTGTGAGCTGCTGTCAGGTTGCTCAGCCCAGGGAGAAAACAAAAAAGCAAATTCCTCTTCCGAGGAGCACAGGTGCAACAAGCGTAGAGTGTTGCCTAAGCCATGGCAGGGTACTCGTATTATATATTGTGAAAAAGACACTAAGCAAATGTAGGACCATATGGCCTCTCAGTCTCTGTGCCTCCAGGGTTGGGAGATCTACTGAGAAAAAGAGTTCAATCTCTTGAGGTAAAAATTGCTTTGCTTCACTTAACAGCTGTCCCTCTAGCATTTTCTGAAGAATGCACTAGAGAAAGGGAAAAAAATACAAGCTTTTCTGAAAAGTTTTGGAGTTGCTAAGGCAGCAACATGGACAAAAAATAGGGTATAGAAATATTTCAGATCTTCTTTGCTGCTAGCTCATGTTCACTAGACCGTCCTCCTCAGCTAACACTCTTCCAACAGAAGAGTTATTTCCTATCAACAAGTCACACACATAGGCAACTTCTTGGAACTAAGTAAGTAAATAATTACTTAAACTGACAAAGCTGCCAGTGTGCATCTAAGTAGGACAGGACATTAGTCTTGTGCATTATTCTTACATGGTGTTCTGCTTTTCAAGGTTAGTTTAAAAGTTTTATTATTTTCTATACCCAAACCACAGACTCTAGCATTTCTTCAAATTGTCCACCCTACTGAAATATAAAAACCTGCTTCCTAGTAGTAATAATTCAAATGCACACTGCTTTAATAAATATCTCCAAACACAAAGATCTAATAAGAGATAACCTGACATAAATTTATTCAGGATATAAACACTGCTCAGCAAAGTTTGAGGAGATGACCACATGATGATTCCCCCTTCATCAGTCCGTCTTTCAGACAACATACAACCTAGGAACACAAAAGATGAGTTGGCATTTGAGGAAAAAGGTTTAGATTCTGAGTTGGTGTGGGGTTGTATAACTCAGTTGAATTCATTAAGAAATAATATCTTATTCAAGATAAGTTCTTAAAACAAAATTATATATAATTTATACTAGCTTTTTCATAAGCAATATAGCATCAGTGAAGTTGCCTCTCACAACCTTTGAGAACAGAAAACTAGTAAGTGTGGCTGGGACTAATAGCAATTATTTTCTTGGACATGCCAATGAATCATTGGAGTGTATTTAACTTGCTTCTAAGACAGAATGGGGAAATTTTGCATTTGCAGTGGTCGGTGGCCATAAGCAGTTCCAGAACAACTTTTCTGGGGTCAATCTCATTTTGTGCCATGCAAAAGTCAAACAAAAGCAATGCTTCCCACTAACAACGTCCCACTGCTAAGAGAATAGCCATTCCCTAAGGTATGTTATTTACTGCTTTCACTGATCTTAGTGGAGTTGAAGTAGTATGTATTTGAATAACTCTGATCAACTCATAGGTAATTAGAAACATCCCTGAGAAAATACCTTTCCCTTTCAACACCAGTACACATCTGAAGCATTACATTGGCAAAAAATCACAAATAGAGTCAAGTTTAGTTAGAAAGAATGAGAAAATATTTTATTGTAACATTTGCCTCTGCACATCTTGGAATAAGAAGGTGACTTCTAAGAAAGGTGCTTTATTGCAATAATTCTTCAATTGTGGATAAGAACTTGGATTATCTTATACTTTTTATATGCTTGGCATTGTATCTTTAAAGCACTTTAAACCACACTGAGTTAGAAACAATCATTCCATGGACATATAGGTAGCTGGCATAAGGATAATATATATGGAGCTTAGAACAACAGAACTCATTTAATAAAATGGATGTTGGTAGACAGTATTTAGGATTTTCTTCTGTCCATGCTCAAAATGCTGCATTAATTCAGAAGGTTTATGCAGTAGCGACCTGGTCATTTTTCTAATGCCTTGCATCTTCTTAGCAACACAACAGTTCAACTAGAAGCCTCAGTTATTCAATGTATGGTATTTGTCTATTCTGTTGGTATCTAGTGAGGTTTGATGGTTCTCTATGTCTAAGTGTGGGGAACCAACCCACAATTGAGAAAATGTCTTATTTAAAACAGAGAAACCACAACTCCCATGGACGTCTGCGCTGGCTGCCGCCGGAAGCCGGAAATCTGATAACGCGCGGCAAAGTATAAAAACTCGAAAAGTAAAACAATCTCTCTCTTTTCGCCGCCTCCCGCGCTGCGTCGAGAAGGGCATCGCTACCGCCGCTGCTGCCGCCGAGGGCCCGCAGCAGGGCAGCCCTGCAGAGGCCCCTCTGA
>JAVFHW010062899.1:42649-52956 GCA_032159205.1 Eurystomus glaucurus suahelicus
GTGGCACTCTTTCATATTGTAACATTTCTATAGAGTAGATACAGCTTTATTAGGATATATTTAGTAATAAACTTAATAAATACTCATTTGATTTCCATATTCGCCTGCGAGCTTGGTGGGAAATATCCCAATTTACCCACAACCCTTCTCTCTTTGGGAGGTGGTCGGACCTCTGCGCGCCCGACCGCGACACTAAGAAAAATTGAAAGTTGGCTGACCAAAATTGTCAAATTCCAGTCACTAAATGGTACAGGTTTGCTTTTTGCCTAGGTGTTTAGTAGGGAACCACCCTGTGACCTAAGCTACTCTCCTTGTTTGAGTTAGAACAGAACTAATTCTGTTTGGTGATTTTACTTCTCAGCTAAGTTTCTTCTAAGTAACTGCACTTTCTGAAGTTAACCACATATTTTTACAGTGTCTGCTTCTAGCAGAGATAATGCTTGATGTTTAGAGTTACTACCAAGGATTTGTGTGCAGACCAAGGTCACTGCTAAATCTTGTGCACGACATTGAGGGGTGCAGAAGATGAAAGGCTGCACTTGCAGGGAGGAGAGGCCAGGATAGGTGACCCTAAACTGACCAACAAGGGATTCTATCCCATATATGTCATATTCAGTATAAAAGCTGAGGGGTCATGAGGGTCATACTTTCTTCATCAATGGCAAGCATCCAAAGAAGACTCCATCCATTCTGCCTTTGATCCTAAGCCTTGTGTTCCTGAATCCAGTTCCAGAATCTAGCTCCTGCATTCAGTTCCCATCAGCTGCTGAGCCCAGTCTGGAACTTTCCCGGTGCCTGCTCCACAGCCTTGGTGGTGACGATGATGTAATTGCCATTGGGGGGAGGTTGGGTTCAATACTGGCTTTGGATATGTTTATATATATCCCATTTTATTATCATTATTTTCATTAAAGATGTTTTATTCTTCTTTTCTAATCCATGTCGCTCGCCCTTATTCCTGTTCTCTTTCCCTTTGGGAAGGGAGAAGAGTTAACAGAGAGCATCTGTTATAACTTTAGTAGACAGTCCTGACACTAAACATTGACAACTACAAAAATCCCAAGGAATTTAATTGCAGATTAAACTCTTTGCCTTAGTACCGTAAATATTTTTGAGTCACAGAATCACAGAGTGGTAGGGGTTGGAAGGGAGCTCTGGAGATCATCTAGCCCAACTCCTCAGCCAAAACACGTTCACCTAGGGCAGGCCACACAGGAACATGTCCAGAAAAATCATGAGAGTCTCTAGAGGAGACTTCACAACCTCTCTGGGCAGCCTATTCCAGTGCTCTGCCACCTTCACAGTAAAGAAGTTTTTCCTCATGTTGATGTGGAACTTCTGTGTCCCAGTTTGTGCCCTTGTCCTAAAAAACCACACTGACTACAGTGCAGATAGGGGTTACATTCCATTTTAGCATTTTCAGTACAAAACCAAAAATGCAGAAGTACTTGACATGTGCTGAGTCAGTGCAAACTCCCTCTGTTCCTTCAAACTAATTTGAAGTACTTTTGAAGGGATAATTTTTTCTTGATACACTTCAGGGTAACTTCAGTATGATCTGTCTTCCCCTAGCTAGTCTATAAAACTGGAATAAACCCCATGTGTGTACTTTTGCTAAAGCCACATAAATATGAGTGTGTGTTCACATCTAATGCAGAATGATTGGTAGCCTGCAAGTACAGCATTAATGATGATGGAAAAAGAGCTTCAGCTTAACTCATCTTAGTATGGTTCCATGCGATACACAGAATCACAGAATCACAGAATCACAGAATCACAGAATCACAGAATTGTTATGGTTGGAAAGGACCTCCAGGGTCATCAAGTCCAACCTTCTCCTAGCATCACTCTAACCACTACACCACTACACCAAATCCTCTCTAACCACTACACCATATCCTCAAGCACTGCATCTATTCTTTCCTTAAACACCTCCAGGGATGGTGACTCCACCACCTCTCTGGGCAGTCCATTCCAGTGCCTAACTACCCTCTCAGTGAAGAATTTCTTCCTAATATCTAATCTAAACCTCCCCTGACATACATGCATATCTCCTCTAGCAGGGAATAGAAACAAACTGAAATCAATAATGTACACTCCCCAATAGATTCAGATTTAATATATATTTTGCTACTTCTGTTTAAAGAACAAAGTCAAGACTTTCAAATGAGATTCCCCTGAAGGGCTAATATGATATTTTCTCTATGAGGTTAATGTTCAGATTTTGGAGGTCTTTTCCATTACAGATACTTGGAATTTTCCTGTGAACAAGAAAGCATTGGAAACACCCTATCATCAGGAGGGTAATTGCAGTTGCCGACTCCCTTCTGAGAGGAACCGAGGGCCCCATGTGCCGGGCGGATCCACACCATAAAGAATTTCTGCCTTCCTGGGGCCAGGGTCAGAGATATTGCTAGGGAACTGTCTGGTTTGGTACAGCCATCAGACTATTATCCTCTATTCGTTATCCAGGTTGGTAACTATGATGTTACAGAGAGAAACCTGAAAACAATTTTAAAAGACTTCAGGGCCCTGGGGAGATCACTTGAGGGCTCAGGAGCCCAGGTGGTGTTCTCTTCAATTCAGTGGCAGGGAAGAATACTGAAAGAGGAAGGAAGACCCGCCTGATTAACATGTGGCTGAGAGGTTGGTGCCACCAACAGCATTTTGGGTTTTCTGAAAAAACGCTTTACGTTTTTTACCCCATGCTTTACGCTACAGGGGGTCTGCAGGTGACAGATGGAGTTCATCTCATTGAAAGGGCTTTAAACTAGGATCAAAGAGGGAAAGGGATAAAACCGGGCCCACTAAGTGTGGCAGGCCATTGTTGGGAATGTAGTCATTAGCCTGGCTCAAGTCCATCTACATCAACGCACACGGCATGGGCAACAAACAGGAGGAGGTGGAAGCCATTGTGCACCATGACTGTTATGACATAGTCACTGTTGCGGAAACATGGTGGGATGACTCTCATGAGTGGAGTGCTGCAATGGATGGCTATAAGCTCTACGAATGGAACAGGCAAGATAGAAAGGGTGGTAGAGTGTCTGTCTGTATTAGGGAGTGTTTTGATTGCATGGAAGTTAACAAGTGTGATGGACCGGTTGAATGTTTATGGGTAAAGTTGATGAAGGTCAATGAGGTTGATATCCTGTTGGGAGTCTGTTATAGACCACCAAACCAGGATGAAAAGGTTGATGAATTATTCTGGGGCCGGTCTTGTTTAATATCTTTATTGATGACCTGGATGAGGGGATTGAGTGCTCCCTCAGCAAATTTGCAGATGACACAAAATTAAGTGGGAGTGTCGATCTACTTGAGGATAGGAAGGCTCTGCAGGGGGATTTGGACAGGCTGGAGTGATGGGCTGAGGCCAATTGTATGAGATTTAACAAAGCCAAGTGCTGGGTCATGCACTTTGGTCACAACAACCCCCAGCAACGCTACAGGCTTGGGAAGGAGTGGCTAGAAAGCTACCTGGCGGAAAAGGATCTGGGGGTGTTGGTGGACAGCCGACTGAACATGAGCCAGCAGTGTGCCCAGGTGGCCAAGAAGGCCAATGGCATTCTGGCCTGTATCAGAAACGGTGTGACCAGCAGGAGTAGGGTGGTGATTGTGCCCCTGTGCTCAGCACTCTTGAGACCTCACCTTGAGTACTGTGTCCAGTTTTGGTCACCACAGTACAAGAAGGACATTGAGGTGCTGGAGGTGCCCTCCAGAGAAGGTCAACGAAGCTGGTGAGGGGTCTGGAAAACATGCCTTATGAAGAGCAGCTGAGGTAACATGGGTTGTTTAGTCTAGAGGAGAGGAGACTGAGAGGAGACATTATTGCTCTCTACAGCTACCTAAAAGAAGGTCATAGCGAGGCTGGTGTTGGTCTCTTCTCCCAAATTACTAATGATAGAATGAGAGGAAATGGCCTCAAGTTGTGTCAGGGGAGGTTTAGATTAGATATTAGGAAGAAATTATTTACTGAGAGAGTGGTTAGGCACTGGAACAGACTGCCCAGGGAGATGGTGGAGTCACCATCCCTGGAGGTGTTTAAAAAACGAGTAGATGTAGCACTTGAGGCTATGGTCTAGTAGTTATGGAGATGTTGGGACGAAGGTTGGACTTGATGATCCTGGAGGTCCTTTCCAACCATAATGATTCTATGATTCTATGATTCTATGATTCTATGATCATACCCTACCACATAATGTATAAGTTGATTCTTTATAACCAAATTCCATTAGTTCTGAAGATTGACCTTCTTTGGCATTCATTTTAAACTCTTTTCAAGCCTGAATTTACACATCAGGTAGTTCTATCTGGAATATCTGTTTTCTTCACCTGTCAGCCTTTTGCACCATCTCCTCCCTTTTCAATATCAAGAGTTGGTATAGGGAGAAGTGAAATGGAGAAACAGAAGTTTGGCTATATACCTCTACACTTTTTATCAACCCACAGACTGCACGCCTTCCAGGGGAAATCCAGGCCTTACCCAGGCTACAGTACTTCAAGTGCTGGTATTTATAATGATCTTTAAGAGCTGTCAGTGAAAAACACAATCCTTCATTTGGCATCTCAAAGACCACAAACAGAGAATGGTGTAAAAGGAGGATTTATCCTATAACAACACTTTAATAATCACAGTAACCTGTGAAAATGTCACATACACATACCTACTATTTGTTTGGGTTTTGTTCTTTCTAATGTGATTATGAGCCTCTATAACACTTATGCAAGCCTCAGATCTGTCTACATGCATATATATTTATAATTCACATTCAGGCATCTAAAAATATGCCTGAGACTCTTAGGTGATGAATACATCATTGTGAGCTGAAGTGGCTTTGTATCTCTGCAGGTCACTCACTGGCTTCTCTAAATACTGGTTTAGATGCTGCAGACACTCAAGTTTGACAACTTTGTCAACTGGTACTTTCTTCGCCATACATCCAGTGCTAAAGATGTCAGCGAGAATAACCTTTCATTCGATTTTTCTCCCACTTAACTTTCTCCTCAACTAGTTTCCCATGTTTTCCCAATGTCCTATTTCTTTCCTACACTCATCAGTTTCCATGCTGAAACATAATGTTGAACATATCAAAAGATTATCCCTGATTTGAAGTATTTATGGTTCCCCAAACCAAATCCATTTTCTGTATGGCTTGTGTTATTGGTTAAGCTACATATATATATATATAATCCAATCTAATGGCCATTTTCCTGTCTTCATTCTGCCTCTCTGGCTTCCTGGCTTGGTTATCAACTCAGATGGCCACATCAGGCTTTCTGCAATTAATCACATCTAAGTAATCTGCTTTGTACTGGTATAACCAACATCAAGTATCTTTAATTGTCCATTTTTCTAACATGTAACTTCATGCACACATTGTCTTTCCCTTACACTTCCCTCCTGCAGATACATCTCTCTAAATGGTAAATTGGCCACCTTGCACCTTCCCAACTTTCAGGAATTTAGATTTTTTAAATAATATTGAGAGCAAAGATGATGGGAGTAAATAGGAGGAGACACCAGGTTTTCAGGTGAAAGAAAGCCTTCCCACTCAAAGCAGATTTATGTTTGGTACAGAGAGAGAATATCGATCTTATCCTTCTGGTCCTACCACAGCCCTGTAGACCTCTACAATCTCATGAATGATACCTGAGTGAACCCACAACCAGGCACCAATTTTCTCCTTTGCTGTCCATTCCAGATGGTATTGCACAGAGTCCAGAATTAGCCTAGATTTCATGCACTACACTGTTTTTAGTTCAAAAGCATTAGGGGAATAGATCTCAGCAGTGGTTAGAAGAGTGGCAGCTGAATAGAAAATAAACTATCTTGACACCAAAGCACCATACAGTGAGGACAGAGAGATGGTGAATGTTAGGTGGTAAGGAAAGAAAAATGAAAAGCAGGTGCTTGCTTACGGGTTGGATCCCTGTAGACTAGTTACAGGGATTCCTTGACCACCTATGCTCTGAAATGCTAATACGTGAAAGAGAAGGTAGCAAGGTGGACCCTAAGTTTCACACGTTGAATTGAAACCAAGGTTCTGGACTTAAAACATTTAGCTTATTTTAGTACAAAGGAGTGAACGCTTATTAACAAACTGAAAAAAAATCCAGACATCCAAACCCCCAAAACCCGCTTGTAAGAAAGAATTCAGCTTCTGCTATATTCTTAGCAGTATTCAGATTCACCTTCTAGTTTGCCTTTGATAATAATGAAACTATTTTGCTGAAATGAATGAGCAACTAATTTAACTCTCTTGCTCTTAGAGATTAGATCTGTAATGCAGAAACAAATAAAAGGTTGATGTTACAAAAACTTCTTAGTAACTCTTACCTCCATAGTGTAAACATAACAGACGTTTGCAGTGTGTGTGTTTGAATATCTCTGAACAGCTCATAGGTAATTAAAAATGCCCCTGAGAAAATACCTTTCCCTGCATGCATTTCTCTCAAGCGTGCAGACATTTGACACTGCTAGAGTGAGATTATGTGGGGCTCTCACTTTAAGGGATATTATTTACAGGTATTCACAATACGTCATTCTCTCAAATGATCTAGGGCATAGCAGACAGTCTTCTGACACTGAACTTCCTAAGTGACACTGTCTACCATAGAATGATTCTGCACCTTTTGTTTCTTTGTTTTTTTTCTTAATACTTATATAGAAATGATTTTTGCAAAAGGCACATCAGCAAGCAATGTTTATACTATAAAATAGATACAAATTGAATTCTTGTGTGCATTTCGTTGATATCTGCTTTGAGAGAAGGAATTTTGAAAAAGTAGAAGCCTGTGACATATGTCAATGTGTGAATTTATTTTGAATGATGCTTTCAAATATCTAAAGATTATATACATTTTAGAATATTATTTTTTAAAATGACAGTATAGATTATTAATATCATAGAAACAGTTTGTGAAGTTAAAAGGAAAAATCTAAGGACATTTTGCTGCTTTGAATAACTATGATGTAAAACAGAATGTTTCAGTGTGAAATTTTCAAGTGAAAACATGTAAATACATCTTTTAAATAGTATACTTTTTTTGAGAATGAAAGTATGGATTTTTTTATATTCATTTATAATCTACTTAGTGTTTTTGGCTTTACAAGTTTAAAGGACTGTACGGACAAAGATAGTAATTAAAGTACTATAAGGGACTCTGCCTTTCTTGCACTCCTGTGCTTGATGATTAAAGTACAGGTCATCTAATGTACAGAAAACAAAAGCAGTATTCTCTAATACTGACTACTTTTTAAAACTTTGTTAAATTAAGAATTTGAGAAAATTTATAACATACAATTGTTAGACAGCTAATAAGACTCTTTTTTATTAAATCCCTTTCTGTTTTTCAAAGAAACAGTGAACTCAGAACTTGAAACTGTAGAGCAGTCTTCCATGAGCATCTTCATCCGTTTATCATGACAGGAAGACTTTAAAGGGCATGAAGGGGAGTGTGGTAGTTTAGTAAAGCTGCAGTGGGGCTCTGCAGGCACCCGAGTCACGTGGCTGCCATGCGGTCCTTTGCCACTGCCCTCCCCCACCACAGACAGAGAAGAGAGTTTCAAAGTGCCTTTTTGAGTTGAGATAAGGAGGGTTTAATACAGTGACACATAAGAAACAATTACGGCAACAGCAATAACAACAGTGAGAAAAAGAAATGTACAAATAAGCGATACTGCATAGACAAAGAGATGGTCCCGAGCAGATTGATCGTCCACCTCGAGTCGCGCCCCTCTCCCCTCCCACCCCCCACCCCCCCCACCAAATTAACCCTGTCCTGTCCAGAGCAGGACATTATCCACCCCTTATTCTATACCATCTACGTCATGCCCTGCAGCCATTTAACAATCAAAAAGAAATATAATACAGTTTACTGGCCATTCTCCCCAAAAATCAGGTCCCCCTGAGGCACACATGGACTGCTCTATCCTCTTGCATCACCCACCAGGTGCACACAGGTCCTTGAGCAAAGGCAGTCCCATGGATGGATTTGCCTTTGCCTGAGGCAGGACTGACCCAGACCATTTTTCCCAAACCATTCCTCATGTGTATTACAGGGACTCTATCCCCGTCTACAGTATATGGAAGTTTTGAATGGGCAGGACCAGCCCGATTGACAGATCCCCTGGTGTTGACCAACCAGGTAGCCTTTGCCAGATGCATGTCCCAGTTCTTGAAAGTTCCACCCCCCATCGCCTTCAGTGTGGTCTTCAATAGTCCATTAGACCTTTCAATTTTTCTGGAGGCTGGTATGTGGTAGGGAATGTGGTAGATCCACTCGATGCCGTGCTCTTCTGCCCAGGTTTCTATGAGATTGTTTCAGAAATGAGTCCTGTTGTCAGACTCGATCCTCTCTGGGGTGCCATGTCACCACAGGACTTGCTTCTCCAGGCCCAGGATGGTATTCCGGGCGGTGGTGTGGGGTGCTGAATATGTTTCCAGCCACCCAGTGGTCGCTTCCACCATCATAAGCACATAGTGCTTTCCTTGACAGGTCTGTGGCAGTGTGATGTAGTCAATCTGCCAGGCCTCTCCGTATTTATATTTCAACCATCGTCCTCCATACCACTGGGGCTTTACCTGCTTGGCTTGCTTGATCGCAGCACATATTTCACATTCATGTATGACCTCTGCGATAGCATCTATGGTCAGATCCACCTCTCGATCTTGAGCCCATTTATATGTCCCATCCCTTCCTTGGTGACCCGAGGTCTCATGGGCCCACCGGGCAAGAAATAATTCACCCTTGCGCTCCCAGTCCAAATCCACCTGAGCCACCCTAATCTTGGCAGCCTGGTCCACCTGCTGGTCGTTCTGATGTTCTTCAGTGGCCCGACTCTTGGGTACATGAGCATCCACATGGCGCACCTTCATAACTAGGTTCTCCACCTGAGCCGTGATATCCTGCCATAGTCCAGCGTCCCGGATGTGTTTCCCTCTACGCTGCCAGTTGCTCTCTTTCCACTGCTGCAACCACCCCCACAGAGCATTTGCCACCATCCATGAGTCAGGGTAGAGGTAAAGCCTCGGCCACCCTTCTCGCTCAGCAATATCTAGAGCAAGCTGGATGGCTTTCACCTCTGCAAACTGGCTTGACTCATCCTGTCCCTCGGTGGCTTCGGCGACTCGTCGTGTGGGGCTCCACACAGCAGCTTTCCATCGTCG
Source organism: Eurystomus glaucurus suahelicus (assembly GCA_032159205.1). Classification (NCBI taxonomy): domain Eukaryota; kingdom Metazoa; phylum Chordata; class Aves; order Coraciiformes; family Coraciidae; genus Eurystomus; species Eurystomus glaucurus. The sequence goes on from JAVFHW010062899.1 coordinate 51,820, forward strand.
ATGTTTTCCCACAATGCGGCAAGACCCATCAGTAAACAAGGCATAGTGCTTCTCCTCATCTGGCAGCTTGGTATATGGTGGGGCCTCCTCAGCTTGTGTCACCTTCTTCTGTGGTAAAACCCCAAAATCTTTGCCCTCTGGCCAGTTCGTGATCACCTCCAACATTCCTGGGCAAGTGGGGTTCCCTATTTAAGCCTATTGTGTTATTAGTGTGACCTACCTGCTCCACGTGGCATCCGTCGCATGGTGTGTAGAGGAGTACCTTCCTTTGAATATCCAGCCCAGCATCAGCAGTCGGGGTGCCAGGAGGAGCTGTGCTTCAGTGCCGACCACCTCTGAGGCAGCTCGAACTCCTTCATGCGCTGCCAATATCTCCTTCTCAGTTGGAGTGTAGTTGGCTTCGGAGCCTTTATATCCACGACTCCAGAAGCCTAGAGGTTGGCCTCGGGTCTCCCCGGGTGCCCTCTGCCAGATGCTCTGGCAGGACCATTCTTTCCGGCTGCGGTGTAGAGCACATTCTTTAGATCTTGTCCTGCCCAGACTGGCCCAAGGGCTACTGCCTGCACAATCTCCTGTTTAATCTGTTCAAAGGCCTGTTGTTGCTCAGGGCCCCATTCAAAATCATTCTTCTTTCGGGTCACGTGGTAGAGCGGGCTCACAATCTGGCCTGTAGTCTGGGATGTGCATCCTCCAGAACCGCACAGCGCCCAAGAAAGACTGGGTGTCCTGTTTACTGGTTGGTGGGGACATGGTTGCTATTTTGTTGATCACATCCATTGGGATGTGACGACGCCCATCTTGCCACCTCACTCCCAAGAATTGGATCTCCCGTGCCGGTCCCTTAACCTTTCTTCGTTTTATGGCAAAACCAGCCCTCAGGAGGATCTCAATTATCTTACTTCCTTTCTCAAAAACTTCATCTGCTGTGTCCCCCCACAATGTACTGCAGGTGTTCTGGAGCCCCACCTTTCTCCAGTGCAGTATGGATCAGTCCATGGCAAATGGTGGAGCTGTGTTTCCACCCCTGGGGCAATCAATTCCAGGTGTACTGGATGCCCCTCCAGGTGAATGCAAACTGTGGCCTGCACTCTGTTGCTATGGGAATGGAGAAGAACGCATTAGCAATATCAATTGTGG